>JAYESA010000009.1:92073596-92353596 GCA_036927795.1 Iris macrosiphon | reverse complement strand
TGCTCCAGAATGTATTTATTTCCTGTGCATCTTGTATACTTTTCTATTGCTCGTCATATACACCTTACCATGCATTTGGAGTTGCTTTCAGAGTTATGTACTTCGCTCCAGTCCTGACTGGGCATATTTTTTTCAGAGGATCCTGAGGATTATTGCCCGACCTTCTACGGGCCGGGTGTTGACGAGTGCTGTGACCCCGAGATTGAGGAGGAGCCCTGCGAGGAGACGCCGTTAGCACCCTAGTTAGCTAGGTGGGTTTCCTGGGTTGTTCCCAGTTGTTATTTTGGATGCTTGTATTTATTCTTTTGCTGCTGTGAGATGTTGTAGACTATTATAGACTTGAACTGTATATTTTGGATATTGTCTTGCTCTTTTGGTTCTGGTTTCCTTTTGCTATCATATCGTGCTTTTACTCTTCCCCTAGATTTTTGTGATTGAGTATTCATATAAATTGCGTGGTTGCCCTCCTTTTGGAGAGAATATTGACAGATTTTGTGAGATATATAGATTTATTTGACCTAGAACGAACCTTACAGCGTTCTACCGCCGATTCTATGGCGTAGGCTAGACGTACCCACGACTCATGCCTAATTTTTCAGGTGCGGGTCGTGACAGTTGCATTGGTATATTCCAGACCTGAGCCATATCCTAGATCATGTTGAGTTGGTCGTTGGTACCGACCTATCGTATGAGGAGAGGCCTGTGTCTATTTTGGACCAGGGGGAAAAGGTTCTCAAGAACCGGACTAACATATTAGTTCATGTTGCTTGGGGGCATCACTCACTGGACGAGTTGACTTGGGAGCCCGAGGACAATATGCATAATTGTTATCCATTTCTTTTCGACTTGGGAGGTATACTTATTTTTATACCCGTGTCATATCTTAGCATGTGCATGTGATTGATTGTTAGCTTATCTGTTATTGTTTCTTTTCTGATTTCTTGTTGTTGCCCAAAAAATTTTATGCTCACATGAGTTTTTTGGTTATTTTCGATTTTGACTTGGCATTCTTGGATTTTTTTCTTAGTTGATTTTGGATCCTTATGGAAATTCCAAGGACGAAATTTTGTTAAGGAGGAGAGAGTTGTGAGACTCGTCTCACAATATTTGTATTTTATGCGAATATGTATTTTGTGCTAATTATTGTATTTTATTGGATCTCGAAAAAGCTCGTAAATTTTCAAAATTAAAACTTTACTACTTGACCGGTATATCGACGGTATACTACAGTATACCAACGATATATTGTCCTACAGATATTTGTTTCACTTTCGAGATATTTTTAAGATATTTTTCTATAAATAGTACTTGAGATATTTTATTTATTTATTTCTTTTTCTCTCTCCTCTCTTCTTCATTTTCTTTCGAGCTTGGAAGCGTGGTCTTGAGACCTGGGGTATAGTTTCTGAACCCCTTTATGGTAATGGATTAGAAGGTTTAGGCTGTGAGTTCGTGTTAGGCAAGTACACCTTGCCGATTTCGTGAACTTCTTTTACTTTCTGTCATTTTACTTCCTAGAGCTTTGGTTATTTCTTATTAGCTTAGACTTGCTTCACTATTAGTATTCATATGATAATTTCTAGCCTAGTCATCGTCTTGGTTTTGATTTCTGATAGAATCTTGTCCCGTCCCTTTTTAGTAACGCGGTAACGGAAACGGTACCAGAGTTGTGACCGTGAGATTTAGTCCATATTGTGATATGAGACTTACCCTAGACTTGACTTATTGTTAGACTTGGTTTTGGTAATTTTTGTGCTTGATTTGGGTCTCAAAAATTAGACTTGACTTAACCATATTTATTCTTGGAAACCGGTATACCGTCGGTATACTAAAGTGTACGGACGGTATACCGATTTCAACCGACTTAATTTCTAGATATTTTTTTGTGAACCTTATCGGTATACCGACAGTGTACTACAGTATACCAAAGGTATACTGATGTTGCCAAAATTATTAGAGATTTGTCTTGGCCGGCATACCGACGGTGTATTGGGCTGTGCCGACGATATACCGATTTGTGGAACTTTATTTTCCAGTAACTGTTTGCCTACTTGTAACGACATACCGACGGTATACTATAGTATACCTATGGTATAACAATTTGTTAGAATTCAGAACTTGCTGTATTTTTTTATCTTTGGACCGGTGTACCGATAATGTACTGGACTGTACCGACGGTATACCGATCGTGCACTTTCTTTAGGAATTCTTTGTTTTTCGTGATTTTATGTTGAAACTTCTAGCTTTTACTTGGACACGCGATGACTTGACCTAATTTTGGACATGAACTTACATGGCTTCAGATGACTTGACTTGACTTGACTTGACTTGGCTTTACTTGATTTTACCCGACTTTGTCCGGCTACACTTGATGACATGATTGCCGAGACTTGACTTGGCATGACTTTACATGGCTTCATCAGACATGGCTTGACTTAGTTTCACATGGTTTTATTTGGTTAAACATGGCTTCACATGGTTGTACATGGCTTTACCTGATTTTATATGGCTTTACCTGGATTGACATGGATTTACTTGGCTTTACCTGGCTTCACTTGGTTATATATGGCTTGGTTGTTGTCGTTGATTACATGAGTTCGTTTATGTAATGTATATTAAACTTGTTTATATTACTATTAGAACTTATTTTGTTGCATCATGTCTAGGATGGATTCTGCGAAATGCTACACCCGAATTCATACAAGAAACTGCTAGGGGTTAATAACTAGAGATTCACTTAGTACATGACTAGGGATTTTTTTTAGATTGCATGTAGTCCCAGTTATTCATAAATTTATCTCGAGGAGTATCCGGTACTGGTTTGTGCGTATGGATATCCCGGACGGACTGTAGGGGCATACGATCAGAAGGAACTCTAGTATCGTGTTGCATTATAATTGTTAGTAATTAGGATTGTGATAACCCTAATTAGTTAAAGTATCAAACCGTACTTATATGATTTACCATGATTTATGGATGATGGATAGTCTAGGCTTTACATGATCATACTTTTATTTTTTGCACTTATTATCCTACTGATCATCAGTTCAGGATATGTCTCATTGCAGGTTTATAATATTTTCTTTATTATCCTGAGATCTATTACATTTTATATTTATTTCAGTATTTGTATTGCTTGTACTATTGGTTTAAGTTCCTAGATTGGCTTCCTTTGTGGTACTTGCTATTTGGGGGTCTGACCCCACTGGTTTTGTATGGCCAGATCCAGTAGCGGCACCGGAGGATCTTTTATATTTTCCTGAGGATGGTGGCCACCAGGAGCACCAGACCGCTTGAGTGGATTTTCTTACTTTCCCACCCTGACGTACATTCTATTTTATAGGCGTTTAGCCACCGAGCACGTGTTTAGCTTGTGTTTTGGTTTGATCAATTAGCCTACGGGCATTAGCATGATTGACATATCCTAGGGTTGATCATGTATGACTAAGATTCTGGCTAATTTATTCTTTGTATTTACAAGCGTTATGATCATTTGTATATTATAGTTTGGGTTGCTTTACTATTATATTTCAGATGATCTTACATCTTATTATTATTCCTGTTATTCTTATGATTGAGACACTAGGGTTTGTTGGACCTAGGCTTGACTGATGGTTTATAGTAGTGACCCCTCATGTCTTACAGCTTTACCGTATATGCAGAGTATCAGAGTGCTCTAAGTATACGTAGCTAGCATTGTCATCCCTGCTCTCTAGTATTCTGGTTATGGGGCGTGACACAGTGTCACGATCCGTACCAGCATGATCGAGCACATGTACGTGGCAACGTCCAACTTACGCTGTAACAATATCGTTGAACGCTGTCTAGGTCAACAATACTAACTATCAATATCTCACAATAATATATCATAACATGTCAATGATATCTAAACTCCATAAGGAGGACAATATAATGATAATATCATAATCACAAGAGATCTATAAGGAAGATAAATGGCACGAATGATATAATACGAGAATCCAAAATATTAATTCTAGAATTGTCATCTCAAATCATCAACATCTAGTCTAAAAAGTCTAGCAACTCCAACATCAATCTAGAAATCAAAATAATATCATCTCAATAGTCTAAGTTACTAGAAACAAATCCAGTACAATAGAAATACTAGAGTCTAACTAAGCAGCTACTAGCTGTGTCTCCTCCATGGGAACCTGCTCCTCTTGAGTGCCCTGACCATATTCCTCAGTTACACCCTCCTGGGTCCATAGTAAGTCGGACACCATCTCTCTAAATCAATACTAAAAAATTTTATCCAGTCATGATTGGAGCGAAGCACATAAACTAATAACAGTTCCATTTAAATAACAAAGACTATAAAACAGTAAAGTAATGGATATACACGATGAGAAGAAATATTGGAATCATAAGGAACAGATAAGTGAGATATCCTATCAAGGTAAGATAATAAGACTAAGTAATCAGGTAATAGCATGCATCATCAGATATGAACTAAGATAAGGGAATACTGTAAATAACTAAGTGTTTGAAATATTAGCTTGTTATGTGATCAGCTTGGGATCTTGATTATGCTTAGCTATATATAATTGGCTATGATTCATGTAATATAATAGGGTCAGGCTTAATCATATATAGCAAGCTATGATGCATGTAGTAAGGTCAAGATAACCATACGTGAGGTGTAAGGTTAGCTATAATACATGCATATATGGGGTATAATCACATAACCTACTAATACTTCTCCGTCCCCCGAGTAATACAGTGGACTTGAATCATGACGTCTCATGACTAGGATCCATATATACTAGCCCGTATACCATCATGTCAATTATCAAGTATGTAAACCCCCTCAACCAATTTAGGGTTTAAATTAAATTAAATCCGGAGACTAGGATTTATTTGAATTTAATTAGAATTATGTGAGACAATTATATGTACCCCTCTGACCATGGTGTAACCCAAGCTACACAATGTTCGTTAATTTTCTCCTTGCGCATTTAATTATTAATCTAATTAATTGTTGGAGGCCAATTTCACCCTAAACAGAACTTAACCAAGCCACATGCACTCTTTCACATGGACCAGCCCCACCTCAACAAGGTCCAGACAGGCCCAAGTTGTCACGACCCGATTCCGTAGAATCGTTGGGGCGTCCCCCAAATCGTGATGCCGTGCGGGCCTGGGGTTACGCCCTCACAAGGCTGAAGTATTTTGTATAACGAGCACATATTCAGAGTACGCAGATAAATTAAAACACATATTTGAAACATAAAAAATTTCTCTTTATTGATCATGAATATCTATTACAAACTCTTGAACGAGTCAGCTAATTTGCCGCACGGGCTTACAAAAGTGTTGACTCAAATTAAGATAGCAGTCATATACATTGCATCCCTTTACTAAACTTCAATGGTAAAGACCTCCGAGCTGGAGGATGGCTTTGCCACGAAGCTGCATTGTGTATTGAGTTGCAAGCTCCTTCCTTCAAGTACTTCAAAATGCGGCGCGATCAGGATGCGCCAACAGCTGGACTGGATCGGGAAGACGACTTCGGCTCCTTGCTCGGTTCTCCTTAGTACGGAGAACCTGTTTCAACGAGGGCCAGTATGTCGAAACATACTGGTGAAGGCGAGCTAATCCAACTATACCAATCAACATGTTGTTTTAATGAAGCATGCATATTTTTGTGGGTTTCTATCTTGCCTTAGTTCATTTACAAGTAAGCAGCATATAGAATTTACTGAATGAACTTGCCACCGCTCGGTGGATTTTACCTGTCCGTCAGAACCACCTGTACAATACTTACCATGCCTTCCCTGCCACGAAGACACAAGTTAGTTTGCAACAGGTTTAAATATACAAGAGATCACTGGCGTGTGCCATAATGGACGATATAGTCTTTTTGACAAGAATGGTATGTAATGAAAGTACAAGAGGCGTTGCAAGCCATTTTGCCAAGAACAAGTGACTAAACAATAGGTCTCGCCCGGACCGGATCGATGCCAGTGCCCCAGCACCGTCTGCGAGACCGTGACCCTGTGCACAAGTTGTCCATGATTAAACGGTATGTTTATAAGTTAAAAATTCATGCAGTTGAGGCAACAAGAGTACAAGACAAGCAAGTACAAGACAAGCAATAATTTATGATTTATTTCCAAACGAACAAGCATAAAATATAAGTAACCGTTCCCAAGTTGAATGACAAGCAATACAATCCAAGTCTATTCCCTTTTTATCTTGGTATCTTTTAGTTATTATTTGGTATCGTTTGATCGGGGCAAAGAAGAATGCAAGATTTTAGGTGTGAAGACTTGGAAGCAGGGCTAGCTAATCGGGATGGTAGCCACTCACCTAGATGGTTCGAAGAGAGAAGGAAAGAGGCGCTTCACGACTCCGCTCGTAAGCCGCCTACTGCTCGTTCACCTGCATTGCACGAACAGCTCAATCAATACTTCTTCCTCTCTTTCTAATCTCGAAATTGAAGTGCAATTCAATGAACGAAAATAATGAAATCTATCGAAACTGTTCAAGAAAATCCAAGCAAATCCAAAACCAACTCAAAGCACGAAAGCAACAAGCGACATCGAAATCCGAGGCAACAAAGATAACAGCGGAGAGGTCCCTCCTGACTCTGCCGCTAAGTCGATACCGGGGGCACGGTCCACTAAATATGGGAATCAATTCCGAAGAAATAAATCCATAACGAGGACGAGTTCTTGTTTCAATCTATCCCGATCGAACGATATCATCTTGTGTTTCTTAGCCTCGCTCCTCGAATAGGAGGAACGGGACGCTACACAAGTCCCGAGGCCAGCCCATCAAATCCCCCTTATAAATACACATACTATCTATCATTAAAAACCCTAAAATTTACTATTCATCCTCCACCCCCAAACCCTAGCCGACCCCTCTTTCACTCGAGCTACCCCTCCCTCTACCTCCGACCAGCCACCTCGCCGTCGGCACTTCCCTCCACGCCGGACCGCCCTGCCCACTGCCAACCGCCACTGTCAGTCGACAGCACCACCTCCTTCAACCATCCCTTCCACCATTAACCAAAACTCTATCACCCCGACCCCCTTAGCCCTGCCCCGAGCGCCCCACCGCCGTAATTACCGCCCACCACCATCATGAGGTCTGCCCTGACCTACCCCCGCGATGTGTCATCCGCCCCACGCCTTTCTCAGCCCGCTCCGCCGCTGCTGCCGCCGCTGCTATAACTGCAGCAGTGCCACCGCTGCTGTCGCTGCTATAACTGCAGTAGTGCCACCGCTGCTGCCGAGACTTGCCGCTGACGCTGGAGCTTCGCTGACCACCGGCGAGTGCGCACGACGACGAGCAGAACCCTGCCCACCCCCCCCCCCCCCCGTTCATCCTCGAATAGGTAACTCTCGTTGGCCTCCTTCCCCTTGTATCATGAATAGTTTTATCACTGTGTCGTCGTGTCGTATTTTGGCATGGACACGAAATAGTAATTCAGAAACCCTAGTTATGAATATATGTATGCCTAATCAAATTTCTTAATAACTAATAAGTTAGTAATCAATAACTTAGTGAACGTCCTTGTGAGCAAATTGTTATTTAAGACTTGTAATGCACATTAAACCTAGACATCGACAAGAATGCTTAATACGGATGATAAGGACCATTAATTATACTAAACATAATTAGTTGGTGACTTATGACCTTAGCATTTTACTGTCACGGGATACACGGTGACTGAAGATAGGGCACGTGTGTATCTTAGCTACATGCACCCGCGACTCTGTATTCGACCGACGTGATCCTTGCGTTAGTACCAAAGAGCAATGTAGTGTATATATTACTTAGAGTCTGATGATGGATTGCTATATTATATTGGTGCGTTTAGGATCATTGGATCAGCCAGGAGATACCGCAGGAGCAGGCTATTGGCATTCACAGCTTGAGGACTCAGGCAAGATACCTTGCCATATTTATTGTCTAAATTAAATTATACATATGTTGTATTGTATCCTTGTTGCTTTTAATTTTATACAACTGAAGCGTCCGAGATTGATTCGGGTGCTGTCGACGGATACGTCTATGAGTAGTGTACTTAACCTAGTCATTAGCAGACTCACCCCATTGGAGGATACTCTGATATCTTCCGAGACCTGACACTCTTACACGCTTCACTATGACATATTCATGTTGGGATGCAGGTCCGCGTACTCGACTAGATATCGGTGCGTGTGACATGCATCACGGTTAGTACGTAACTCAGGGTTATTTTATTCTTAGAGACTGGCATATAGATACGTGGTATGCACGTCGAGTATTCGATTTGTGTATCTACATTGGGCGGGGAGGACAGCAAGTAGGTGTATGGGATACACACATTAGAATTCGTGGTATCCGGAGGAGCCACGTATCCGATGACTCCCTTTATGCAGATGCCCCGTTCTTCGGAGCGGCTTGGATGTTATATTATACAGATGCCCTATTTTTCGAAGCGGTATGGACGTTATGCCTACACCTACCCATACGTACCAATGTTGTCCTCACATTTGCATTCACTTAGATGGTTAGCACACCCTTTATTGCATTTATTTTATTCAGTATATATATATGTGGCATGTTTCTATGTATCTTGTTACGTCCCTCTGAGGACCTGGTACCTTTCTAGATTTGGACGAGGCATATTACCCCACAGTGTACGGCCCAGGACAGGAGACGAGGTACGCTACAGCTGAGGAGTTAGAGGTGCTACCGTCAGAGTTCCTGTGATCAGTTGGTAGGCTTTCTGCCTAGGATTGGGTGCATCATTATCTAGTCAACCGATGCCCTAGTCATTATCTTTTATCTATCATTTCAGTATTTTATTTCGTCATAGCAGTGGGTTTGTCCCCACCTGACATTATTGGTTGTACTATGATATTTTGAGACTGGCGTTTATCTTTCAGCAGTTGTTATTAGTACATTCTTACTATTTATTTGTGGATGAGATTAGATTACCTGTTGTTGATTTATATGGAACATGTTAGTATTTAGGACAGCGTAGCACTCTTCGTTAGGATCCATTAAATTGGGATATCCTCGGAGACGTGACAGCTGGCTATTGCCACGTGGCCTGGTCCCGTGTATTTTAGGACTGGAGCATAACAAAGTATAACACTACAATACTGATATCATAGTAATCATCAAAATAAAAAAAATTGTCAGAGAATGTACTCGTCCGAGGTCAAGAGCAATAATATCAAATAGTGCCTGAATTGGGCCTTGAGGACCTATATATAAATTTATATGTCAAAACAGTATTTTGGAATCATAAACATGTTAAACTAGCTTTAAACTAGGTCTCTAGGTCAACACTAGGTCAACTAGGTATGCTAGGTCAATACCTTGCTAAACTAGGTTTTCTAAGTCATACTAGTCATTGCCTTACTAAAATAAGTTATACTAGCTAATATTAGATACTAAGTATCATATACTTATAATATAGACTCTATAATATCAATACCTTATAGTATCTTAACCAATACTACTATATCTCACTAATACCTAATCCATTATCCCAATATCTTGATACCCAAACATTACCTACACCCATAACTATTACCATTAACCTTATACTCTAATACCCAACTTACCTTGATTCAACCTCAAGGTAATACCCATAACTATTATTTAGCCATTACGTTAATATGTGGTACTCAAGTATCCCCATGATAACACTTACTCCATCACATTACCTACAACCCTCAATCACACTCAAGTCCCAAAACCTTGCTCCATTTACATTACCCATCTACCTTCACTGATACTAATCCTCATAATACTCAACACAACACCCCAAATTATACAACCACTAATGCACAATCCCACACTTATATAGCTACACAATTATGTGCACATAATACACTGTGATCACCTCTACTGCTTATGACACTCCACCCACACATGATACCTGTGCCCCATTGCACTAACCTACTCAGGTATGACAATTATCTATACTACCCACTAAGTCTCAACTCCCCAAGGCCTACAGTACCCCTGTGCTGCTCCCAAAATCCTTTTCATATTGCTTGCACTCTTAGCACTGTACCTCACAGTGCTAAGAAAGCCCACTTGCAGACTCCAATACTTTCTCACTTGTTGATGCTATTGCAGCAAAGCCTTGCAGTACCCGAGCTTTGCCCGAGCAGTACCTAAGCCTCTAATTGCTGCACAGACAATATATTCCACCATGAACAACCCCCAACTGATCTCAGGTCTGTACTGTATATCAAGGTGTTAAGCATAGACCTACAGCTCATGCGAATTGCTGAAGTTAGCCCAGGCATAGCCTCATCTACCTGGTGCAACCTGGTACCTCCAGCTCCCCTCTACACAACCTACCTACTACCTTGAACCTACTCTCTCAGCTGAACCCGAACCCACAGTGCAGTGCTGCACTGCCTCACTGTTGATGCTCTATCCTACCCACTGGTTCTATGAACCCAATACAATATTTCTCCCTCCTTGAGCTAACACATACCCATACACCAATACTCCATACATCCTCCAAGCCCAATACACCTAGCCACTCATGAAAACAAGTATCATACTCAACACACTACAATACTTGAACCACACTAGCACGACACTCTCCATGATAGTCTATACCAATACTCATAACTTTATGACATTCATTACTTCCTAGACATTCCCTCCCCCCACACACACTAGAACACAAGAATTATACTAATACACAGAGACACACTAACACTAATATATAATCACTAACAATTAACACCCCTGTAAACCCCCTCGTCTTAAATATTGGATTTAATTAATTATTTGTTAAACTTGAAAACAACCACAACCCAAATCCTAAGTACCCAAGTTAGGGTATCAGTCTACCCCAAACCTGTTATGCCATGACTCCTGTGTACCACTCAAAATCTATTTCCTAATGTTTTAAATACATTATGAATTACCTAGTTAAGTTGTTAGTTTAATTTTAATTAAGGCTAATTTTACCTCAAGCAACACTTAAACCAGCCCACCTATACTCTTTCTCATTAGACCAGCCCATCTCAATGAGACCAGATAGGCCAAGCCGAGGCTAGCCCACAACTTCCTTATATATATATATATATATATATATGAAGTCCCTCCCCTTGGAACCCTAAACCAACACCACCCTCTCCAAATCCTAGCCGACCCCCATCCAAACCAATCTCCCTGGCGGCCGGACCCCCTACCCCGACTACCCCTCGCCGACTGCTCCGCCCAGCCCGCTCCCGACCACCTCACCCGACCGACCCCCCTATAGCCACCCGCGCCGACTGCTCCAGCCGCTCTCGCTTCCCTGATCGGCTGCTCCAGCCCGTTCTCGCTTCCCCGACCGACTACAAACCCCCAACCGCTTCCCTGACCGATTATCCACCTCACCCCAGCCGCTCCCCCGACCGGCTGCACACCCCAGCCGCTTCCCCGATCGGCTGCATACCCCCCAGTCGCTCCCCGATCGGTGTACCCCACAGCCGACCGCTCCCCGACTGGAGTACTGTCGATCCCAACTGCCCATCACCACTGGACGGATCCGCCCACACTGCCGGAGCTACCCTCATCGAAGGAGGAGACGCCCCCTTGTCCTATTGATCAGGTACTCGTCCTCCAGCATTTCCTTTCTTGTATCCCAATCATATCCCCTCGTATCGTGTCCATGCATGATTGTTGTGTCTTAGTATCGAGATTCATAGTTGGAACACAACCCTTCTAACCCTAATTAATTAAATGATGGCTTAATGATTAACCAGATTAAGAAATTGTTAAATAGAAAATTCCTTAACTATGATACCTGTTGTCAAGGACCTTAGTTATCTGAACGTCTGGACATAAACCACGTGCAATGAACATAGAAACCAAAGACAGGTGTTCGCACAGAACAGAAATCAGGATCAAACCATAACTGGATAATTATTGACTCGAGATGCCTGTTAACCGAAGACAACACTCGTGTACACCCTAGATAAGTGCGCACGTGATGCTGTACTCAAGCAACAGGGAACTCGCGACAGTATTCAAGCATAGTGTCTTAGTCGTATGTAGTTATTGCGTAGTGTCTAATGCCTGTATTATTGTGTTATATTATTTGTCTAGGGTCTTTGGATCAGCCAAGAGATGCTACCGGAACAGGCTTTTGGCATTCATCTCTTGAAGACTCAGGCAAGATACCTTGCTATATTTTGCTGTCTAATTTAAATTATGCAAATATTGTATTGTATGCTTGTTGTTCTATCTTATACAACTGTACGCATTCGAGATTGTCTCGGGTGCATTCGACGGATACAACGATGATTAGTATACATGGACTTAGTCATTAGCAGACTCACCTCATGGGATGATACCTGTTATCTTCCAAGACCTGACACTTTTACACGTATTCATAGTGATAAATCTTATATTGGGATGCGTGTTCGCGTGATCGACTAGCTATCGCCGCGTGTGACGTGCATCACGGTTAGTAAGAAATCTAGGACTACTTCAGTTTAGAGACTTGGCATTTAGATAAGGGATATGCACGTCGATTATTTGACGGGTATATCTACATTGGGAGGGGAGGACGACGAGTAGGCATATGGGACACCCCACTCCTTTATACTGATACCGCACTCGACGGAGTGATACGGATGTATTTATATATTACTGATACCATATTCTGTAGAGTGTTGGACGTTACTTGATGACATTGCAGATATCACACTCTATAGAATGTTGGACGTTATTGTATTCCTGCACCCGTGTTATAGGGGGCATGTGTGGCATATACTAGCCGGTTGTCACGATTGGTGAATTACGTCAGCATATTTCTAGCCTACACCTTCCCATATACTCACAGTTGTCCTCACATTGTATTCACTTAGATGGTTAGCACACCTTTATTGTATTTATTTTATTCAGTATTTATATTTGGCTTGTCTCTATGTATCTTGTTACATCCCTCTGAGGACCTGGTTCCCTTCCAGATTTGGACGAGGCTTTCTACCCCACAGTGTACGGCCCCAGACAGAAGACGAGATTCGCTACCGCAGAGGAGCTAGAGGTTCTACCGTCAGAGTTTCCGTGATCAGTTGTTAGGCTTTCAGCCTAGATTGGGTGCATCATTACCTAGTCAGACGATGCCTTAGTCTTTATCTTTTATATCTCTTTTCAGTACTTTATTTCTTCATAGTAGTGGGTTTATTCCCACCAGACATCTGGGTTTGTACTATGATATCTTGAGACTGGTATTTATTACCCAGCAGTTTATTCAGTACATCTTGCTCTTTATTTGTGGATGAGATTAGATTACTTGTTATTGACTGATATTGTACCTGTTAGTATTATAGGACAGCGTAGCACTCTTCGTGGATCCATTAAATTGGGATATCCTTGGAGACGTGTCAGCTGGCTATTGCCACGTGGCCTGGTCCCGTATATTTTGGGGCAGGAGCGTGACACAATTTTAGTGGTAGCCCATATAGGTCCTTCTTTTTCGCTTGTAGTATGGTAACGTACCCAGCGAGCCTGCAATAGGATAGAAATTACTAGGTCTCATCCACTTTTCGATTCGCCTTTGAACTTCCTTCATATTTGCTTCTAAATACCTGCATCCTGTTTGTTTGTTCTCGTACTCTTTTAATTAAGCCCTATCTCTTGCAGCAAGATGAATTTACACAGTGGACGAGGAGCACCCCGTGCCGCGATGCCAAATAATACCACTCAAGGAGAGGAGGTACCCCAAGGGTAACCCCCGCTACAGACCCCACTGATACATTGGCACGAGACATCATAGGGCGATCCTACACCGCAGCCTGAGGGACAAACTTTCCAGACAATCCCCACGCAACATTGTGAGGGCCAGACTTCAGGAACTACACCGATGTCGCAGACTGAGAGGCCGACATCTGAGGAGACGCCTACTGCATAGCCAGAGATTCCACTACCACCGCCTCCACCTTATCTACCCCAGATGCCACAACCAGATGGACAACCACAGATGCTTCAGTTCTTCTAGGCGATGATGCAAGCACAGTGGCATCAGACAGAGACATTGAGACAGAGTTTGATGGCAGTACTAGAGAGGACACCTGTCCCCGCACAAGCACCAGCACCTCCACCAGCCCAGACAGTTGGTACTGTTAGATGGTTCCGACAGATGGGGCCAGATACTTTCTCAGGCAATGAGACTGCAGAACAGATCTCCGATTGGGTCGCCAACACAGAGATGCTATTAGAGGCTTCACAACTGTACCCCGACCTTTGGATGACCGCAGTGAGGGCCCAGCTTAAAGGCAACACCCACCACTAGTGGGATTCCATTGAGCGCGGTGTAGGGAAGAACCAGACTTGGGAACAGTTCATAGAATATTTCAATGTGAAGAATTTCCCAGCTATAGTCAGAAATGCCCTGTACTCCCAGTTCCTACATCTAGAACAGGGAAATATGACTGTTGACGCCTATGACACGGAGTTCAGCCGCCTTAGTAGATTTGGTACAGTCCTGATACCCACTGATCTCGAGAAAGCCCAGAGATTTCATCACGGCCTAAATTTTGAGCTACAAAGGTATACCACTACACAGGCGAGGATTTCTTATGAAGAGATTCTTGCAGAGGCGAGAATCCAGGAGGCCATCGAGGAGCTAGACGTACCAGCACGACTGCACCAGCCAGAGCACAGCCCAGAGCAGGAGGACCGATCCGTCGTCCAGGAGCACAGACACAGCAGAGGGCATCGCCATATCCACAGCAGGAGCTTCCGACTTGTCACCATTGTGGCAAAAAGGGACACGTCGTTAAAGATTGTCGAAAGAAGTTGGGATTATGCATGATATGCGGGTCCAGTCAGCACCTTGTCCAAGATTGTCCGTAGCGCAGAGAGGCAACACTACAGACAGGACCGAGGCCAGCAGCACCAGCCCCGAGGATACTACTCCCACCAGGAGGACAGCGTCCACCAGCCCCCTGAGGATTTCAGAGGGGACCACCCTTGGCCCCCCAGCAGGCACAGTTTGAGCTAGCTCGTCAGCAGACCGGAGGACAGAGGCAGGGACAAGCCTTTGCATTAGCAGCTACTGAAGAAGAAACAGAAGAAGAAGCTATCACAGGTACCATTTTAGTTGCATCATTACCTGCAACTGCATTGTTTGATTCTGGGGCTATATTGTCATTTATATCTAGTAGATTTGTAGCAATGCATAGAGTAGCGACTTCCCCCTTACCTAAGAGTTGGAAGATTATTACCGGAGGAGGTATCGTGCCGGTTACCAGCACTATCAGAACGTGCTCGGTAGTTGTATGTGGTAGAGAGATGAGAGCGCGATTCTTGGTATTGCCTATGCCGTACTTTGATGTTGTGTTAGGCATGGACTGGCTAAGCCAGTATAACATCGTACTGAACTGTCGGAAGGGTAGCGTCACCTTTAGACCGCCAGATCAACCAGAGTTCGAGTACATGTGAGGGACCGTCGAACAAGGAGTAGGACAGATAGCGGGAACTTGCATGGCTATGGAGATTGCACCCCCGCTAATAGTTGCAGAATTCGAGGATGTGTTTCCAGAAGAACTGCCAGGCTTACCGCCGGATAGAGACGTGGAGTTCACCATCGAACTAGTACCCGGAGAGGCACCGGTATCTTCTAATATATACCGATTGGCAAAGAAGGAACTAGATGAGCTGAAGTTACAATTAGAGAAGTTGCAGAGCAAGGGGTTTATCCGTCCTAGTGCATCACCATGGGGAGCACCAGTGTTGTTCGTACCCAAGAAAGATGGAACAATACGCATGTGCATTGATTACAGGGCCCTTAATGCTCTGACTATCAAGAACAAGTATCCCCTGCCACGGATTGATGACTTATTTGACCAGTTAATAGGAGCAGTAGTGTTTACCAAGATTGACTTGAGATCGGGTTATCATCAAGTAAAGGTGCGAAGAGAGAACATTCAGAAGACAGCATTCAGGACTCATTATGGTCACTACGAGTTCTTAGTAATGTCATTTGGGCTGACGAATGTGCCAGCTGTATTTATGAACTTGATGAACAGACTATTCCACCAATACTTAGACCAGTTTGTGGTAGTCTTCATCGACGACATTTTGGTGTATTCGAAGAGCCACGAGGAGCACGAAGAGCATCTGAGACTAGTGTTAGAGACACTAAGGAGAGAGAGGCTTTACGCCAAGCTGAGCAAATATAAGTTTCTCCTAGATTGTGTCACTTTCCTTGGACACTTATCTCAGGAGATGATATCTCAGTAGATCCGGCAAAGATTTCATCAGTAGAGACATGGCCAACCCCTACTAATGTCTCGGAGGTTAGGAGTTTCCTAGGACTTGCCGGATATTACCGGAGGTTCGTAGAAAACTTTACGAAGATCACAGAGCCAATGACCCGCTTGACCCATAAGGAGCAGGAGTTCACCTGGACGGAGGAGTGTCAGAAGGCATTCGATGAACTGAAGAAGTGTTTGACTACAACACCTATCTTGACCATACCTTCTGGACCCGGAGGATTCGTGATCTATAGCGATGCATCCGGGAAGGGATTATGATGTGTCTTGATGCAGCACGGAAAGGTTGTAGCTTATGCTTCTAGACAGTTGAGGACACACGAGAAAAACTATCCCACCCACGACTTGGAGCTTACAGCGGTAATCTTTGCCTTGAAGCTTTGGAGACACTATCTATATGGAGAAAGAGTGGAGATATTTACTAATCATAAGAGCCTAAAGTACGTCTACACTCAGAAAGATCTTAACCAAAGGCAGAGACGTTGGCTCGAGGTGATGACAGACTTCGAGATCGAGCTACAGTACCACCCGGAAAAGGCCAACGTAGTAGCTGACGCGTTGAGCAGAAGACCCACGACATTCTTCATGACCACCCAACAATATCTGTTGAGAGAGCTAGAACAGATGGGTATAGAGGTCGTTATGCCCGGAGTAGATGGATAATTATCGAGTTTCCAATTACAATCAACATTAGTGGAGAGAATCAAGGCTGCTTTGCCGACAGACGCCAGATTTCAGAGGCTTAGACAGAGGACAGAGGCTGGAATGTAGACAGGACTGAGAATACATAAAGATGGGACTTTGAGATGCGGAGATCGTCTCTATGTCCCAAATGGAGAACTTTGTCAGGAGTTGATAACAGAGGCACACAGTTCGACCTACTCTATTCATCCAGGAGGTACGAAGATGTACAGGGACTTGAGACAGTACTACTGGTGGCACAGAATGAAGAGAGAGATAGCACTTTGTGGCCAAGTGCCTGGTGTGTCAGCAAGTCAAGGCTGAGCATCAGAGATCTGCAGGATTGCTTCAACCACTTCCTATACCGGAGTGGAAATGGGAGCATATCACTATGAACTTTGTTACGGGCTTTCCGAGGAGTCCTAGTGGGCGCAATACAGTATGGGATATCGTGGATAGACTCACAAAGTCTGCACACTTTTTACCCTTCAGAGTTAGGCAATCGACGGAGGCCTTAGCAGATATGTACATGAGTAAAATTGTACGCCTATATGGAGTGCCAGTTAGCATCATATCTGACAGGGATACGAGGTTCACGTCCTACTTTTGGCGGAGTATGCAGGAGAGTCTTGGTACTCGCCTAAAGTTTAGCACAGCGTATCACCCATAGACAGATGGCCAGTCGGAACGCACCATTCAGACACTAGAAGACATGTTGAGAGCATGCATGCTTGACTTCGGAGGATCATGGGAGGACCATTTGCATCTGGTCGAGTTTTCCTACAACAACAGCTATCAAGCGAGCATCCAGATGGCTCCTTATGAAGCGTTGTATGGAAGGAAATATCGTTCTCCAGTATGCTGGAGTGATATAGGCGAGCGACAGATTCTCGGACCAGAGTTGGTTGTTCGTACGGTAGAAAAAGTGAAGAAGATCCAAGGGCACCTTAGAGCAGCACAAGACAGGCAGAAGCATTGGGCGAATGCGCATCGTCGACCCTTGGAGTTTCAGGTTGGAGATTACGTATTTCTAAAAATCTCGCCTACTCGAGGGACTATCAGATTCGGAGGCAGAGGGAAGCTGAGTCCGAGGTACATCGGGCCATTCGATATATTAGAACGCGTCAGAGAGGTTGCTTACAGATTAGCATTATCGCAGACATTGGAAGGAGTTCACGACGTCTTCCATGTATCTCAATTGAGGAGGTACATACCGGATCCTAGTCACGTGCTTGACCACTCAGAGATCACAGTCGGCCCGAGTCTATCATATGAAGAAGAGCCTGTGGAGATTCTAGACAGAAGTGAGAAGGCATTATGAGGGCAGACCATCCTCCTAGTTCGTGTCGCATGGAGGCATCATGCACCAGGCGAGTCGACCTGGGAACGCGAGGAGGATATTAGACAACGTTATCCCCACCTCTTCGAAGGACTACGTACATTTCAGTATTTTCTTTAGTCTTTAGTTCTTACCCATATGTATGTTTAATTTCAAGGACGAAATGCTCTAAGGAGGGTAGATTGTAAACCCCCTCGTCTTAAATGTTAGATTTAATTGATTATTTGTTAAACTTGAAAACAACCACAACCTAAATCCCAAGTACCCAAGTTAGGGTATCAGTCTACCCCAAACCTGTTATGCCACGACTCCTGTGTACCACTCAAAATCTAGTTCCTAATGTGTTAAATACATTATGAATTACCTAGTTAAGTTGTTAGTTTAATTTAATTTAGGCTAATTTTACCTCAAGCAACACTTAAACCAGCCCACCTATACTCTTTCTCATTAGACCAGCCCATCTCAATGAGACCAGACAGGCCAAGCCGAGGCTAGCCCACAACTTCCTCATATATATATATATATATATATATATATATATATATATATATATATATATATATATATGAAGTCCCTCCCCTTGAAACCCTAAACCAACACCACCCTCTCCAAACCCTAGCCGACCCCCATCCAAACCAATCTCCCTGGCGGCCGGACCCCCTACCCCGACTACCCCTCGTCGACTGCTCCGCCCAGCCCGCTCCCGACCACCTCACCCGACCGACCCCCTATAGCCACCCGCACCGACTGCTCCAGCCGCTATCGCTTCCCTGATCGGCTGCTCCAGCCCGCTCTCGCTTCCCCGACTGGCTGCACACCCCCAGCCGCTTCCCTGACCGGCTGTCCACCTCACCCCAGCCGCTCCCCCAACCGGCTATACACCCCAGTCGCTTCCCCGATCGGCTGCACACCCCCCAGCCGCTCCCCGATCGATGCACCCCACAGCCGACCGCTCCCCGACCGGAGTACTGCCGATCCCGACTGCCCTTCACCGCCGGACGGATCCGCCCATGCTGCCGGAGCCACCCTCGTCGAAGGAGGAGACGTCCCCTCGTCCTATTGATCAGGTACTCGTCCTCCAGCAGTTCCTTTCTTGTGTCCCAAATATATCCCCTCATATCGTGTCCATGCATGATTGTTGTGTCTTAGTATCGAGAATCATAGTTGGAACACAACCCTTCTAACCCTAATTAATTAAATAATGGCTTAATGATTAACCAGATTAAGAAATTGTTAAATAGAAAATTCTTTAACCACGATACCTGTCGTCAAGGACCTTAGTTATCTGAACGTTTGGACATAAACCACGTACAATGAACATAGAAACCAAAGACAGGTGTTCGCACAGAACAGAAATCATGATCAAACCATAACTGGATAATTATTGACTCGAGACGCCTGTTAACCGAAGACAACACTCGTGACACCCTAGCTAAGTGCGCACGTGATGCTGTACTCAAGCAACAGGGAACTCGCGACAGTATTCAAGCATAGCGTCTTAGTCGTATGTAGTTATTGCGTAGTGTCTGATGCCTGTATTATTGTGTTATATTGTTTGTCTAGGGTCTTTGGATCAGCCAGGAGACGCTACCGGAACAGGCTTTTGGCATTCATCTCTTGAAGACTCAGGCAAGATACCTTGCTATATTTTGCTGTCTAATTTAAATTATGCAAATGTTGTATTGTATGCTTGTTGTTCTGTCTTATACAACTGTGCGCGTCCGAGATTGTCTCGGGTGCATTCGACGGATACGTCGATGATTAGTATACATGGACTTAGTCATTAGAAGACTTACCTTATGGGATGATACCTGTTATCTTCCAAGACCTGATACTTTTACACATATTCATAGTGATAAATCTCATGTTGGGATACGTGTTTACGTGATCGACTAGCTATCGCCGCGTGTGACGTGCATCACGGTTAGCAAGAAATCTAGGACTACTTCAGTTTAGAGACTTGGCATTTAGATAAGGGATATGTGCGTCGATTATTTGACGGGTATATCTACATTGGGAGGGAAGGACGACGAGTAGGCATATGGGACACCCCACTCCTTTACACTGATACCACACTCGACGGAGTGATACGGACGTATATATATATTACTGATACCACGTTCTGTAGAGTGGGACGTTACTTGATGATATTGTAGATATCATACTCTATAGAATATTGGACGTTATTGTATTCCTGTGCCCGTGTTATAGGGGGCATGTGTGGCATATACTAGCCGGTTGTCACGACTGGTGAATTATGTCAGCATATGTCTAGCCTACACCTTCCCATATACTCACAGTTGTCCTCACATTGCATTCACTTAGATGGTTAGCACACCTTTATTGTATTTATTGTATTCAGTATTTATATATGGCTTGTCTCTATGTATCTTGTTACGTCCCTCTGAGGACCTGGTTCCCTTCCAGATTTGGACGAGGCTTTCTACCCCACAGTGTACGGCCCCGGACAGAAGACGAGATTCGCTACCGCAGAGGAGCTAGAGGTTCTACCGTCAGGGTTTTCGTGATCAGTTGGTAGGCCTTCAGCCTAGATTGGGTGCATCATTACCTAGTCAGACGATGCCTTAGTCTTTATCTTCTATATCTCTTTTCGGTACTTTATTTCGTCATAGTAGTGGGTTTGTTCCCACCAGACATCTGGGTTTGTACTATGATATCTTGAGACTGGTATTTATTATCCAGCAGTTTATTCAGTACATCTTGCTCTTTATTTGTGGATGAGATTAGATTATCTGTTATTGACTGATATTGTACCTGTTAGTATTATAGGATAGCATAGCACTCTTCGTGGATCTATTAAATTGGGATATCCTTGGAGACGTGTCAGCTGGCTATTGCCACGTTGCCTGGTCCTGTATATTTTGGGACTGGGGCGTGACAATCCCTCACCTTGATACTCTAGCATCAAGCTCCAAATATCACTATGACACTAACAATCAATAGTACAAACACCTAACGTGCACCATACGAGTATCACACTAAATTCCATGATACTCTCATGATACACACTCCAAACACTCCCATACACCACCAAATCACTATGGACACAATTTATATATATCAAATACAACTAGAATTAAGTATAATAGAGGAATAGCAATGAATATATGGAATATTGACATATGGAACACAAATACAAAGGATCCTACACTACTATATCATGGTGTATCATGATACGAACCCCCGTACCCAATTTTTGACACAAGGTTACCAACACACTATCAAATACACACCAATAGTCCATATTAGGACACAGATTAAATTCTACATGGACACAATTGAGATTTTCTCTAAATTGAGTCCCAAACCAACAATCCACATGACACAATTATATATCTACCAAATTGAGGACTCATAGTGCCTAGATCTACCATTGGGAAGCCAAATCTAACAATGGAAATGTTCCTAGATGACCAAGGGGGTATTCCTAACCATAAATTTGATAATATTGAGATAATTACCTAGTGTCTTGGTAGCCGCTTTGGAGAATTTCGAATTTGGACACGGAAGAGATGAGTCGGACACGATCTCCTAGCAAGCTCCTCTCCAATGGATCTTCTTGTGCTCTCCAATGCTCTAGGCCTTCATGATGGTGAGAATGAGTAGAATTGGAAGTGGATTGAGTAGAATTTGTAAAAAAATGGGTTTGCTTAGGAAAAAAGAAGTTGTGGAGAAAATGAGGATAATGAGTGAAATAAAATGAATGGATGAACCATAATTAGAACTTATCTTTTATAATAGGGTTTGGTCATGCCAAAATATTAAGTTTGCCCCTCTCCATTATCATGAATAGAATCTAATTAATTAAAGGAAAGAATCTTTACAACTAAAATAGAATATTCTCTCCATGATAATTTAACTTAATTAATTCTAGTTAACTAATACTAATACTAACACTAATTAATTCTATGCTAGCTATTAATACAATTTACTAAAAATAATATTAGCATATGTAAAATTTACCAAAATATCCCAAGGGTAAAAAGTTGTGGTTACAACCAGCGAGCAATGGGCACCATCTTTCGCGAGCATCTGCGCAAGATAGTGGAGTGTTATGTTGATGACATCGCCGTTAAGAGCCATTTTCGAGACAATCATCATGTAGCTGAGTTTCAATAATGTAGCAGATTGCTACGCGCTTATTCACTCATGGAGCCGTGTTCCAATAATGTAGCAGAATACACCGCTCTCATTATTGGGTAAACAACTGGGGGTTGACTACCTAGAGGCCTATGGCGACTCCAAGCTGATAGTCAGCCAGATCTGAGGCGAGTATGAGGTCCAGCACGGGGACTTAATCTCCTACTACCAAGCCACGATCGAAATAATTTCTACCTTTTCCGGATTCTTCATAAAGCACGTACCACGACTGACGTTCTTGTCGGTCTCGAAGCTTTCTTGGCAGTCTCGATCAAAACCAATCAACTAATCGCAATGATTCGTCAAGAACTGATCTGCCCAAAAAATAACCTCTACATGTGTCTGAGCTACTCGGTGGAGACGAACATTAACGCCAAAGATTGGAGGTTCCCTTTTATAGACTATGCAGTCTATCGAATCCTTCCAGACGACCCTAAGGAAGCCACTTTCGTTAGAAGATGCTCCCTCTGGTTCTATTATGATCCATCTACTAAGATGTTATACCACCATTCGTATGATGGGCTCCTGCTATAGTGTATATCGGATGCGGAAGAAAGCACTCTGTGAAGCCCATGATGTTGTTTATGGTCCACACTAATCTAGCCCTAAGCTGCAGGATCATCTCCGGCATATGGGTTATTATTGGCCGACAATGGTAGCAGATGCCATCGACTATGCAAGAAAATACAGGATGTGTCAAATCCATGTAGACTTCATCCATCAACCTTCAGAATTCTTGCATCCAACCGTGACATCTTGGCCATTTAAAGCGTAGAGAATGGACATCATCGGACCGATTAGCCCACCGTCGTCCAAAGGGCACTGGTTCATTCTTGCCATAACTGACTACTTCTCAAAGTGGACAGAAGTCGTACCACTCGCCAAAGTGAAAACGTAAAACATGATCAACTTTGTCAAATATCACGTCATATACCGATTCGGATTGCCTCAGAGGATCATCTACGATAACGGTCTATAATTCGCCAACCATGTTTTTTTACCAGTTTTGCGATAAAAACTAAATTTAGAACATAGCTTCGACGACCTACAATCCAAAAATGAATGGATTAGCAAAAGCGTTCAACAAGACCATTATAAAGCTACTCAAGAAGCTTGGAGAATGTCTCTGGGTCTATCGTACAATAGTCCAAACCCTAATTGGTTGTATACCGTTCTCCTTAGTTTACGGAAGCGAAGCAGTACTCGTTTTAGAGCTTCAAATTCCCTCGCTCCGGGTGGCCCTCACCAGCCAGTTGACTGCTAATGACAACCACCGCCTATGGCTACAAGAGGTGGAAGCACTCGACGAGAAGCGTCATTGGGTCAATAACGCATTGAGTTATACCAAGCACGCCTCTCTGGAGCCTTCAACAAATGAGTCAAGAAAAGAGCATTCCAAGTTGGAGACCTAGTCTTAGCAGTGAGAAGATCGAAGATCATGACACACAAGATGACCAGAAAGTTTCAATCCAAGTAGGAAGGCCCCTTCATTATAGAATCAGTGTATTCTAACGGTACCTATAGGCTTACAAAACCTAACGGAGACTTGCTGATGATGCCGATCAACGACAAGTTCCTCAAGAAGTACTATGTCTATGCTGGGCATGTACTTCCCCATCCCTAGCAGATTGATTCAAAATGTATAGTGTTTATATTTTGTTTATCACCAGCAGATGCAAATGTATATAGTTTACATCTATCCCCCATCATGTATCATAAATATATTATCTGTATTCAGGAGTCCTGAATACGTAATAGATAATGGATCCTATAAAGCTCCCCAGTGGAGTAGTCCTCAGGTCCATCAACACACTCTCGTTGGGTCCACTTAAAAATTAGTTCCCTCAGGCATTAGTTCACATCCACACTACCTTCGAACTATAGTCTTGGTATTCCATTCCCCTAAAGGTAGGATCTTATCATGTTCACATAACCTCTGAATAGGATACTCTTAGTGGAATTTTATGTTTGCCATGTCTATACTACCCATAAACAAACATTTCCGTCTATCAACAATCTACCTATCACGTCCACAATACCTCTTATAGGGTCTCACTTCAACTTATTATCTGTGCTTGATTACTAAGTACCCCATAGATAATAAGTCCACTAAAAATGTCCTAGTGGAATGTTCTTAATAACTATGTTATTATACTCCTATAAAGGATCATACTTTGAAAAAGTATTTTGTACCGAAAGGATGTTCAAAATCTAACTTGTAACTCTGACTAATAATGTTAATGCACTTTCTTCTTCTAGGTATCCTCTTGAGTTGTGGCATAATAGACTAGAATATTTTTATTATAAAAGAATTAACAAAATGTCTAGTCTAGGGCTTATCTCTAAATATAGGGGTAAAAAGGTGGAGAAGTATGAATTCTTTGCGCAGAAAAAGATCACAAGAAAATCTCTCAAACGTGTGATTCGAAGCACAGATCTGCTGGAGTTGGTGCACTCAGACATCTTTGACTTCAAACAGTTCTCCACAAATACAGGGATGGAGTATTTTATTACATTCATCGATAAATTTTTGAAATATGCATTCGTCTATCTTCTCAAGTCGAAGGATAAAGCGTTCGAAAAGTTCAAGGTGTCACGCCCCAGTTCTAAAATACGTAGGACTATGAACACATAAGCATGCCAGCCGCATGGTTATGGCACTCCAATATATGGAAACCATAACGCATACGTACTCTGTATTATGAATATCAAATCCACAAGTGGTATAAATCTATCATAAATCACAGGGTATAATCTAAATCTCATCCATAGAATCATATATAAATAATCAACCAATATCTATGAAACTAGATCTCAATATAAAGTATCTAAAGAAGACAGTCGAATGGAAACAAATCTACTGCCGAACTGGAATATAAAAGCAAACATAACATAAGTATATCACCAATAATCACGAGGCTCGAAGGAAAGACCTCCTCAAATATAAGCAACCAGTCCGGATCTGCGCTCCTGCGAATACTCAAGAACAGCTACACCTGGAAGGGGCCAGGTCCTCAGAGGGACATAACAAGATACATAGAAGCATGCCAATAAAGTACTGAAATAAATATCCAATGGGTCGCCTAACCGTCTAAGTGAATGCAGTTTAAGAAAAACTTTCCCAACAAGTGGGCTATCTGGCTGAAAACTAGGATTGGCATGGTTCTCTTGGAGATCCAGGGGCCTACAAAGCATGTCGTCTTTTGAACGCCAGAGGCCGCATGATAATATATAATATATAGTAGTTATCACCACCCGTTTCTCTGGCGGAGAATCCGGGCACATAAGGGAAAAGTACAAAGGAGCCCAAATATTATACTTGTTGTTCTCTCCACCCCATGCTCTAAGCATGTCACATCCATGACACGATTTGGTTCATAGCCTATCTTTAGTACACTAGTCCAATCCTGCAACCAAACAAGGACAAGGATTGGACCACCGTACTACAATAGGCTATGTCCATGGACCTCTAATAACTGCTAAGTCTTCTAGCATACAAAGTTTCTATCAGCAGTTATCCCTAATGCACGACCCATATGTACAGGAGGCCAGACCTGTCATGCAGTCCGTGATCTATATGAGACTCACACTCGTGTAACAGCTGTGTCACGGCCAATGAACCTAATGATGCTTCATGATAATGGGATGGTCTCATAAATAAGGTCAATGCATATACATAATAAAAATATATTACGACGACACCGTCGTTGCACCCAAGTTTCCTTGGATGCGCATTTTATATAGCAGTTAAAATATATGAACTAAAGACAGAAATTAAAGATGCATGCAACATATGTAATATGAATAACAGTACAATGGCAAGGTATACTTGCATGCTCTAAAAAAGAATGAAGTCCCAACTCAAGGCATCGTCCGATCTACCCGTCACATAAATTAAACAAGTTAGGTTATAAAAGTGGGTGAATAGGTTCCTCCATTTTAATCTATTTTAATTCTATATAAGATAACCTAAAATAGTATTTATAATTTTATTATAATCTAATTTTATTGTTAAACTCTAATTTTGGTCTAAAGAAAGTCAACATTACGGATTTGTGATCCGTGGCACGCAAATCGAGGCGATCCGTTGACAAAAAAGTCAACCAACTCAAATCCTAGATTTGTGTGTGGAATCTTATAGATTTCAAAGCTACATGAACGCTGGAATCGACAGTTTCATAAAATCACAAGTCGGTAAAGAGTTATGGCCACAAGGGCGCACAGATGACAATTTTTGGTGGTTTGCTATTTACGTCTACGTTGTACGAATTTTACAGTAGATTAAACTTGCATATTAAATTCTGAAAAAATAATTTTATGTAATGTCATTATGTCATATTTTCGAAACTTCAAATGGCTCATAATTTCGAGTTCGGGATCTCCCAAAATCTCAAAAATACGAAAACGCGTCTGATTTTGGACAGCTGGCACTTTCGAAATATTCTGGAAAAATAGGTTCTAAAATTACTGAAATAATTTATATATTCAGAAAACTAACCTTGATATGATTCTAACAAAAAAAAACTGGAGCGCGTTTGGAGTCTGGAGCTAGGAGATATCATCTTTTTAAGTCGTCATAACTACTAGAAAATGAGGCTAAATTTATGACGAATTTGACTGTTTTTGGACGAAAAATAGAGGTGTTTGGGGAAGAAAAATATAAAAGATGTAGGTATTTATAATGGTGTAGACTATTTAATTGAATACGACTATGATTGGCTAATTTGGATATGATTAGGATCAGTTTAAATAAGGATAGGATATGCATGAAGTTACTTTCCTATTGGCTCAGGATTTGAATTAATTTAAAAAATAGAGTTTGAGGTTATCTCAATAATTTATAATCTTAAATAGAATTAAAGATAATGCAAATAATTTATATATAATCTTATTAATATCTATTAACACTAAATTAGTATTTATCTAATATTAATACTATATATATCCAAATAAATCCTAAATAATTTCAAAAATCTAAATAAATTTTTTAAAATTCTGGATAAATTACAAAAAAATATAATTAAATATTTTAACCAAAAATAAATATTTGGTAGGAATAATATGTAAGTATGGTCTCATAGTAAATCATGGAAGTCCTAGAAATTTACGTTTTCTAGATTTTAATTATCCAAAAATTCTAGAAAATCTCCAAAAATCTAAAATAGCCTAAAAATGATTCTAAATAAATATTTATATAAGTAAATATATCAAAAAATTTATTTTCTAATTAACTAAGAGAATACTCTAAAGAAATTCAACATCTATAATAAATATAATAATATAAAATACACACAAAATACCTATTTTGGGTGAGGGGGTTTACACAAGGACTTCAAGGCTGAAGCTGAGCGTCAAACTAGACAACAACTCAAGAGACTCAGAAGTGATCGAGGCGGAGAGTATAGGTCTCTTGAATCGCATCGTTCTGTACAGAACATAGAATTGTCAATGAGACAACTGCTCCGTATTCTCCTTAATCAAACGGTATTGCAGAAAGGAAGAAAATAACGTTGACAGAAATGATGAACTCAATGTTGTTAACTGCGGGTCTTCCAAATTGCTTCTGGGAAGAAGCTACGCTTACGGCCACTTTTATTTTGAACAGAGTGCCCTACGCAACTTTCGATGTCACTCCTCATGAACTCTGGTTTAAGGTCAGACACAATTTGAATGTTATTCGAGTGTGGGGTTATCTGGCATATGTGATATGCTGAAAAGATTGATGCTCGGAGATTACTAAGTCCATATTCTTGGAATATGCTGAAAAGAGTGATGCTCAGAGATTCCTTGATATCAATTCTAACCATATCATTAAATCTCGCGATACAGAATTCTTTGAAGACAAATTTTCCAGACACAAGAATATTGTTCTCGTGGACATTCCGGAGAATAGTATGTATGCACAAGAGGCTGACGCTTTCAAAGATGATGTAGTCCAAGAAAAAGTTATCATTGAAGAGACAACGCTCGAACCAGAACTCGTAGGAATGGTGACTAAACGAGTGAGGAGACAGAAGGAATTCAAAGATAATTTTATCACCTATCATGTGGAAGCAGCTCCACTTACCTATGATGAGGCAATAAAGACCAGATATACTATCTTCTAGAGGGAGGCTATCAATGATGAGTATGACTCAATTATCTCCAACAACACTTGGGTGTTGGTCGATTTTCCTGAAGAAGCTAAACCAATCGGATGCAAATAGATCTTCAAGAAAGAAGATGGAGGTTGATGGAGCTATTGACAAGTTTAAGGCAAGGCTGTTTGCCAAAGAATTTTTTCAGAGCAGAGGATCAACTACTCTAACATAAATGCTGCAGTAGCACGGATGACAACCATCATGATGTTGATTGAGTTAAGTGTAATTCATAAGCTAGTAATACATCATATGGATATAAAAATAATATTCCTGGATGGAGAGTTGACTAAAGAGATTTACATGCAACTGCCAGAAGGATTTATAATCAAGGGGCTTGAAGACAAAGTCTATAAGTTGGTAAAATTATTATATGGTCTGAAGCAAGCTCCCAAAATATGGCATGGAAAGTTTGATAAAGTCATAAGATCAAACGGCTATAGGGTCAGTGAGATGGACAAGTGTGTTTACACAAAGTTCACTTATGGGAGAGGAGTTATCGTTTGTCTGTACTTGGATGACATGCTGATCCTGGGTACATATTTAGCATGTGTCACTGAGACAAAGAAGTTCCTCTTATTCAAGTTCAGTATAAAAGACTTGGGAGAAGTTGATGTTATCTTGGGGATAAAGATCATTCGGACGGACACTGAAGTGGCCCTGTCATAATCCCATTATATTGAGAAGATGCTCACATGCTATGGATATCAGAATCTTTGTAGAAGCATGGAAAATCTAGATCCATGCGTCCAATAAACATGTACCCCAATATCAACTCGAAAGAAATTATGCCGCAGAATGACTATGCGGCCAAGGAAAAGCAGCATCCATGTACCCCAATATTGGCCACATAAAGGCCTGACACAAAGATTATGTCTGACACAAAATTCTGACAAAAATGACTTTCTGAATGCCTCAAAAGACGTGAGCACGCTAAATGAAATAACCTCACGTTAGCATAAATATTACTCCTAACATGCGTGCATCGCCATGTGTACAAGGCCTGGCACAAAGATTATGTCAGGTATGACAGGACAATGTGGATCATTTGGTCAGTCTAGAGGTAGAGTATCTAGACGATATGCTACTCCGACTGAAAGTTCTCCTTCGGGATATGGTACTGGGTCCGGACCCTCGACTCCCAGTACTCTACTCTTTCGACCACTATCTCCTCCTGGCAGTACTCCTGGGATGAGCAGTTCCAGGCCTGAGACTACTCCTACGTCTACCATTTCTTCTGTTGACGGTGCCAAGGGGATTGAGGAGCAGATGAACGAGGCCCAGCCGACTGTGCCTTCGCCTTCTTTGTTTCAGAGCGATCCTCCGTGTGCTCCTCCGGATAAGATGATGACAGAGATTTGGGCCAATGGGTCTGCAAAGTAAGTTAATTAGTTTTAGTTTTCTTATGCATATATAAATATATTCACTTTTTCTTTAATATAATTATCTATGTATAGATATTGTCACACCCGATTCCTGATTTGGTATTTCTTGTATTTCTAGAATTTAATTTTTCTGATAATGTATTCTTGTTATATTTTTCAGTGTTGGTTCATGTCTTTTTATTTATTTTTATTTTTTTGTTGTTGAGAGAGACTACCCGAGACTAGTAGAAACTTTATTAGCATTGCTATAGACCCGATTTACGATCTTCATATAGAATGGACACCTAGTTCGGTTCATTTGATTGAACCCATGACTAAACCATTTTTCTCTCTTATTAATATATATATATATGAGTATTTTCTCTCTTCTCACTTATTCTTCTTATTTCACTCATCCTTCTTCCTTTTTTCTCCTCTTTCCCTTTCCCTAGGCCGAACCCTAACCCTAGAGGACTTGGGAGCAGTTAAGGTGATCACTTGGGCCGTGAGAGAAGAGGCTAGGAGCTACTCGAGGCAAGTACATCATGCTCAATGGTGAAGTTATATATTTTCAGATTTTTTTCTTATTTGTGTTAATTAAAAATGTCACGCCCCAGTCCCAAAATAGGTAGGACCAGGAACACGTAAGCATGCCAGCCGTATGTATATGGAAAATCCAATATATGGATACCATAATACACACGTACGCTGTAATATGAATATAAACTCACATGTGGTATATATATGGTCACAAGTCACCGATATACTAAATCTCATCCACACAATAAGTCACAAAGAAGAAATAAATAAACTAGAATAATGAGTCTGAATAATCCAAAACTAATAGTCGGGCGGAGACAAATCCACTACCAATGACTATATCAATACTCACATGAGGGAGAAGGATAAATCTCCAATATAAATAAGATGATGAGATAAAGGTATCCGCGAAGCGATCCATCGCTAGAGATAATCACTGATGCTCAGAAGGTAAGACCTCCTCGGAAGAGATAAGTGGTAATCCTGATCCGTGCTCCTGTGAAAAGTCATGAACATCTATACCTGGAAAGGGACCAGGTCCTCAGAGGGACGTAACAAGATACATAGAAGCAAGCCAATTTGAATACAGTAAACATGCAATATAGATAGAAAATATATAAGTACGCTGTACAAGATAATCTATATGAATGCAAATGAGGACAACTTTTTGACGTATGGGCAAGGGTAGGCTACTCGATCTAAATCTCATAACTCACACACACATCAATGGACATCAGAAATCGACATACCGCGGGGGTAGTGACCCTCGTGACTCCATCAATCGACATACCGCGGGGGTAGCTACCATCGGACACGACTACCATAGTGTGTGCTAGTTACTACGGTTCACCAGAGTGGTTAAAGCTTATATGCCTACTGATTGTCCTCTCATGATACTAAGTGCCATGTGTGTGTGTCAACATATCTAATATATAGTAATGACTGAAAGAAACTACACATGCAAGGAATATACAGAAATGCAATGAATATACAGAAATATAATAAGCATGCAAAGTATTGTAAACAATTTGGCAAGGTATCTTGCCTGGTCTAAAAAAGAATAAAGTCCCAACTCAAGGCGTCGTCTGATCTACCCGTCACATAAATTAAACAAGTTAGGTTACAAAAGTGGGTGAATAGGTTCCTCAATTTTAAACTATTTTAATTTTGAATAAAATAACTTAAAATAGTATTTTAATCTTATTATAATTTGATTTTATTGTTAAACCCTAATTTTGGTCCAACGAAAGTCAACTTTACGGATTTGTGATCCATGGCACGCAAATCGAGGCAATCCGTTGACCAAAAAGTTAACCGACTCAAATCCTTGATTTGTGTGTAGAATTATATAGATTTCAGTGCTACATGAACACCAGAATCGACAATTTCATAAAATCACAAGTCGGTAAAGAGTTATGTCCACAAGGGCGCACAGATGACAATTTTTGGTAGTTTTCTATTTACGTATACGTTGCACGAATTTTACAGTAAATTAAACTTATATGTTAAATTCTAAAAATATTACTTTATTTAAGTTCGTCATGTCAACTTTCTAAAACTTCAAACGGTTCATAATTCCGAATTCGGGATCTCCCAAAATCTCGAAAATACGGAAACGCATCTGATTTCGGACAGCTGGCACTTTCAGAATATTCTGGAAAATAGGTTCTAAAATTATTAAAATAATTTATATATTCAGAAAACTAACCTTGATATGGTTCTAACAGAAAAACTGGAGCGCGTTTGGAGTCCGGAGCTAGGAGATATCGTCTATTTAAGTCGTCATAACTAATAGAAAATGAGGCTGAATTTATGACGAATTTTGACTATTTTTGGACGAAAATGAGGGGAATTTGGGGGGAAAATATGAAGGATGAGGTATTTATAATGGTGTACATTACTTAATTGAATACGACTAGGATTGACTAATTTGGATAGGATTAGGATGAGGTTAAATAATTATAGGATATGCGTGAAGTTGCTTTCCTAGTAGGCTCAGGATTTGAATTAATTTAAAATAGAGTTTGAATTTATCTTAATAATTTATAATCTTAAATAAAATAAAGATAATACAAATAATTTATATATAATCTTATTAATATCTATTAACACTAAATTAGCATCAATCTAATATTAAGACTATATATATCAAAATAAATCCTAAATAATTTCAAAAATCTAAATAAATTACTTAAAATTCTAAATAAATTACTAAAAATATAATTAAATATTTTAACCTAAAATAAATATTGTAGGAACAATATGCAAGTATGGTCTTATAGTAAATCATGAAAGTCCTAAAAATTTAGGTTCCCTATGTTTTAATTACCCAAAAATTCTAGAAAAATTTCCAAAAATCTAAAATAGCCTAAAAATGATTCTAAATAAATATTTATATAAGTAAATATATCAAAAAAAATATTTTATAATTAACTAAGAGAATACTCTAAAAAAATTCAATATTTAAAATAAACTATAATAAATGTAATAATATAAAATACACACAAAATATCTATTTTGGGTGAGGGGGTTTACAATCTACCCAACTTACAAAAATTTCGTCCTTGAAATTGACACTAACCCATATTCATAACAATCACTATAGTTATTACACTACATTGCTATCTAGCGGTTCTTCCTAAAAGTCATGGTCTGTCATTTTAACACTTCTTATTTATTGCCCATACACTATCCTATTATCCTCTAACTCGTCTACACTACCCAACTTACAAGAATTCTACTAGTAGTCACAGTCTTTTGAAGTTATTGTCTAGGTTGTAAGACAAATATATTATTTATTGGGTCGAGAATCTTGGAGTACTTGTCTTGAATCTCAAAATCGTGATTTTTCTTTGTAACCGTCAAGTATCGTAGTCTAATACTGTCATGCCACCTGACCAATATGTCTGCAAATACTTTGACTACTCTACTACAACGGTCTAGCTGCAGCTTTTGCTACTTTGCCAGCGGCTTGTCATAGTTGTCAGTTCGTAACAAGTGCCTTCAACTCTTCCTAGGTTTAGTCTAGGTTTTAGGGTAACAATTAAGGTCTTGACTAACTTTATAAAACTATTAGAAGTATGAACTTATTCAACAATCTAACAGATTCCTATTGGGCTAAAAGATGCTACTTAAGGGTTAAATTAATAAAAGAATACAGATATTGCTATAGTGCATATACATAAGGGTTACCATTATGAACTTATCTTTTAGTGATTAATCATTTACTAAATCATTTATGTTTTTAACTAACAAATAAGGGTGAGGTTGAAGTAATTCAAATAGTTCGTAATGGCACGAAGAGATACGACTATGATAGGAAGAGTTAAGCATGAGATACAGAATGAATAGAGAAGAGGAGATGAGCCACCCATGTAAACTCCCTCACCAAAAATAGGTATTTTGTGTATATTTTATATTATTATATTTATTATAGATGTTGAATTTATTTAGAGTATTCTATTAGTTAATTAGAAAATAAATTTTTTTATTATATTTACTTATATAAATATTTATTTAGAATTATTTTTAGGCTATTTTAGATTATTGGGATTTTTCTATAATTTTTAGTTAATTAAAAACTAGTAACACTAATTTTCTAGGACTTTGAAGAATTTATTTTATGTTCAAACTTAATTAAAAATATTTCAAACTTTTATTTTAGGTTCTAAATAATAAAATATATTTTCTAGAATTTTTGAGAATTTTCTGATTATTTTTAGCATTTATTTTGAGTTAATTATGAAAAACTGAATTAAAAACTAATTTCTGAAAAAGAAAACCCAAAAAAATAATTATTTCTGCCCAGTCAGCAAACAGGGGGCCCACCTGTCAGCCTCCCGCAGCCAACAGTGCGGGGCCTGCCTGTCAGTGACCACGGGTTGGGTGTGGGTGAAGCCGAGCCGAACCGAGTCAGAGTTCGACTCGGACTCAGCTGAGCCGAGTCGCGTGGATCCACGACCGTTCGATCTTAGCGGGGAGCCACGGATGGATGTCACATGGCGCTTTCCGAGCCGCGGCTGCACTCTCTCTCCTCTATATATATATAATAGTTTAAGTTATTTTCTAGGGTTTTTCTTGAGCCGATTTTTGGAGAATTGCCATATAGGGTTCCTTCATCTTCCAGAAGCCATTGCGCATAGCTCTGGACTCCAAACGAGGCCTAGTTTCTTGTGTTAGAAAGATATTGAGGTTAGCTTTCTGATTATATAAATTTTTTTTCGAAATTATTAGTATTAAATTCTGGAAAATTCGTAGAGCACAACATGTCCGAAAATAGACGTGTTTTGATATTTTCGCAATTCTGGGAGAACCCGGAATCAGAATCACAAACCGTTTAAATTTTCCGAAAGCTAATGTCGAGATCATTGACATATATTTTTCCCAGAATTTAATTCGAAGTATTTACATACTTTTAATTCTGTAGAACTTCTAGGTTAGAATTTAACCATCGGTGCACAATACAAAATTTGTATATGCCATAATTCCCAAACGAATTTGAATTCGGACGAGCTGTAAATTCTAGTATGTTTTTGATGCTGAAATCTACAGGAAATCATGCATGAAAGTCAAGTTTGTGTCGGTTGACTTTTTGGTCAACAGATCGCCTCGATTTGCGTGCCATGATCTCGAGTTGATAAAATTCAGTTTCTTTGGAAAAAATTTAGGAATTAACATAAAAATCAGAATAATAAGATTAAAATAGGATTTTAGAGTAATTATTCTAGAATTAAATAAATTAAAATAAATTAAAATAAATTATCTTTTGACGTGATAAATTTGTAATACATAGGCTATTTGGACTGTGACTTGGACTCTGATTCATACCAACAATAGGACCCCAGGCAAGTGTACCTTGCCAAACTTGCAGTTCTTGTTATTTATTCCTTTAACTATATATATATTTGTGCATGCTTGACCTAGGACCGGGTGACTTACTTAGCGTCCGATTAATAGTCGGGTGCCAACCCCGTACGCGGAGTTGTGTAACGTCATCTAGACATGGATATCGTGACCCTTTACATTCTCGTACTTATCTTATCAAGTACATCATAACCCAGGATACTTGATACTATTCATGAGACAGAATCTTCCTGAGATATTCATGGTGATTCTGTATAGGATACATGTTACATGACTTAGACATTATATTCTTAGATCTCATTATATGACTTGCTGCATTAGATATGATCTTACATGACATGGACATGGGGCCACATGGACATGAGACGCATGATTACATTGGGTGGGGAGAGACACACAGGCTACAGGTTGACTTTATATTATGTCGGCGTCTCAGTCTCACGCTGAGCTAGACGACCACATGATATCACTGCTACCGGCTCCCCGACACAGAGCTTGTAGTGGTTTCAGCCTGAGTTCTAGTGCTGTTCTCATCTTGCATATCACTTAGCTGGTTATATAGTTTATAATATTGAGACACACAGGCTACAGGTTGACTTTATATTATGCCGGCGTCTCAGTCTCACGCTGAGCTAGACGACCACATGATATCACTGCTACCGGCTCCCCGACACAGAGCTTGTAGTGGTTTCAGCCTGAGTTTTAGTGATGCTCTCAGATTGCATTTCACATAGATAGTTATATAGCTTACCCTATTTCTTTCATTATTTGCTGTACTGTATTTATTTTGGCTTATATTTTCTGTACCTTGCTATGTCCCCTGAGGACCTGGAATGGATTATGTCCCCAGGATTTGCAGACGAGATCTATCCCGAGGTATACGGGACCGCAGCAAAAGCAGATACATGAGCTGTACTGACACCCGAGGACAAGGTATTAGCTGAAGACTTTTCCTGAGCATCTATGTTCCATGCTCAGTATTTAATTTATTCTGTCATTTATATTTTGGTCGGTTGAACCATTGTATCAGATATTTATCGGGTTGTTCCCCGGAGCACTTTGTTGAGACTGGTTGATGATTTACATTTCTTATACTCTGTGGATCATATTTTATATCTTGTGTGGATGAGATTAGTGGTGCCCTGTTGTCGTAGACTTGGTTTTACAGCTTAAGTGCGCCTGATGGATCCATTAAATTGGGTTTGTCCATCAATGTGTGCTGCTGGCCATTGCCACGTGTCTGGTCTCTCGGTATTTTGGGACTGGGGCGTGACAACCCAAGAGGGCGAGATGGTGATAGGAAGAGAATACTACTACTGCTACGCGTGACATCTATTGGTATCGCGTGTATGTCATCTGGGTAGAATATCAATACATCCTCATATATGCTAAACTACCTTATATATAATTCTACGTCTATTTATACATCTAAGATCCCGTGTCATAAAGGGGGTCATGAGTATGCAATGACAAATATAACTAAAGGTCGTACATGTATCTACGACTTCCTGTATCCGTGCTCCTTATTTGTCATCATGAGTGCTCGGCCTATAGGGTATATCTAGTACTCTCCGTGTATCAAACTTATACTAAGCACGAACGTTCGTATTTCTGAAATAGGGGAAGACGAAAAACAACAATAAAGAGTTTAAGGAGGAGGTGATAGAATACGAGTACATGATTCAAAGGGATTAAAGGTTTTCGAAAAGGAGTTGCCAAGGCAGTTGTGGATTAAAACCTTATTTCTGGTAAATTCCTATTCGCATATTCATATCAGAACAGTTATGTACCTGACATGATATGCTCTGACCAGTCTAGAGGGCAAGTATATTTGTCTAACAAGTTGAGTCAACTATATCTCAATCCACATAAAGTAGTGATACAAAGAGCGAACCAAGTGCACTACGATTGATCAGACCATAATACACCGATTCTGATTTAGACAATAAATTAGTGTGGGCCCCCAATAATATATATGTCATGAACAAGCTCAATAAAAGAATAAGCTTGCAAAACTAGGCTATAATAGCAGCATAAGTCGAGGTAGTAAAAATATAAGTACGCTTGATTATGATGGAGGAAGGTACAGAATAATCTAAGTTCACCAAGATGATCGGTGTTGTGCCTTTACAGTTGCTATACTAACTACTTGTCAAGGTTTTTAGTCAACCAAATGTGTGTATGGGCCTCTAAGTTCTACAGTCTAGGTAAACACTATCTTTTTATGCAAGTCTATAGTTGGTGTCATTCAATTACACTTTATTAAAGGGGGCAATAGGTCTATATGTTACTAGGTTATGAGGCATACTACCCAAGTTACAATAATTTAACTAATAGTGTTATTGCATACTAGAGTATATATTCTTGGTATAAATCATCTTCATAACCCCTATCAAGCATGAAAGATAAGATAAGATTGACGTAGAGAAGGGATCACGCAAGATGCAATGCAAGCAATCAAATGAGAATACGAAACAAAATCAAGGGAGGTGATTAAGTAAGTGGATGAGACCCTATATTCTAATCCTAAGCGCAGGCTTGCTCGGTACAGTAACATAACCAAGACAATATGCTCTCGACCTGCATGGACCACCACAAAAACATGTCATGCCCCAGTCCCAAAATACGTAGGACTAGGAACACGTAAGCATGCCAGCCGTATGTATATGGCAACTCCAATATATGGATACCATAATACACACGTACGCTGTAATATGAATATAAACTCACATGTGGTATATATATGGTCACAAGTCACCGATATACTAAATCTCATCCACACAACAAGTCACAAAGAAGAAATAAATAAACTAGAATAATGAGTCTGAATAATCCAAAACTAATAGTCGGGTGGAGACAAATCCACTACCAATGACTATATCAATACTCACATGAGGGAGAAGGATAAATCTCCAATATAAATAAGATGATGAGATAAAGGTATCCGCGAAGCGATCCATCGCTAGAGATAATCACTGATGCTCAGAAGGTAAGACCTCCTCGGAAGAGATAAGTGGTAATCCTGATCCGTGCTCCTGCGAAAAGTCATGAACATCTACACCTGGAAAGGGACCATGTCCTCAGAGGGACATAACAAGATACATAGAAGCAAGCCAATTTGAATACAGTAAACATGCAATATAGATGAAAAAAATATAAGTACGCTGTACAAAACAATCTATATGAATGCAAATAAGGACAACTTTTTGACGTATGGACAATGGTAGGCTACTTGATCTAAATCTCATAACTCACACACATGTCAATGGACATCAGAAATCGATATACCGTGGGGGTAGCGACCCTCGTGACTCCATCAATCGACATACCGCGGGGGTAGCGACCATCGGACGCGACTACCATAGTGCGTGCTAGTTACTACGGTTCACCAGAGTGGTTAAAGCTTATACACCTACTGATTGTCCTCTCATGATACTAAGTGCCATGTGTGTGTGTCAACATATCTAATATATAGTAATGACTGAAAGAAACTACACATGCAAGAAATATACAGAAATACAATGAATATACAGAAATATAATAAGCATGAAAAGTACTGTAAACAATTTGGCAAGGTATCTTGCCTGGTCTGAAAAAGAATGAAGTCCCAACTCAAGGCGTCGTCCGATCTACCCGTCATATAAATTAAACAAGTTAGGTTACAAAAGTGGGTGAATAGGTTCCTCAATTTTAATCTATTTTAATTCTGAATAAAATAACTTAAAATAGTATTTTAATCTTATTATAATCTGATTTTATTGTTAAACCCTAATTTTGGTCCAACGAAAGTCAACTTTAAGGATTTGTGATCCATGGCACGCAAATCGAGGCAATCCATTGACAAAAAAGTCAACCGACTCAAATCCTTGATTTGTGTGTAGAATTATATAGATTTTAGTGTTACATGAACACCATAATCGATAGTTTTATAAAATCACAACTCGGTAAAGAGTTATGTCCACAAGGACGCACATATGACAATTTTTGGTAGTTTCCTATTTACGTATACGTTGCACGAATTTTATAGTAAATTAAACTTACATGTTAAATTTTGAAAATATTATTTTATTTAAGTTCATCATGTCAACTTTCTAAAACTTTAAACGGTTCGTAATTCTGAATTCGGGATCTCCTGAAATCTCGAAAATACGAAAACACGTCTGATTTCGGACAGCTGGCACTTTCAGAATATTCTGGAAAAATAAGTTCTAAAATTATTAAAATAATTTATATATTCAGAAAACTAACATTGATATGGTTCTAACAAAAAAAACTATAGCATGTTTGGAGTCCGGAGCTAGGAGATATCGTCTATTTAAGTCGTCATAACTACTAGAAAATGAGGCTGAATTTAAGACGAATTTTGACTATTTTTGGACGAAAATGAGGGAAATTTGGGAAAAAAATATGAAGGATGAGGTATTTATAATGGTGTACACTACTTAATTGAATATGACTAGGATTGGCTAATTTGGATAGGATTAGGATGAGTTTAAATAAGGATAGGATATGCATGAAGTTGCTTTCCTAGTAGGCTTAGGATTTAAATTAATTTAAAATAGAGTTTGAGTTTATCTTAATAATTTATAATCTTAAATAGAATTAAATATAATACAAATAATTTATATATAATCTTATTAATATCTATTAACACTAAATTAGCATCTATCTAATATTAAGACTATATATATCAAAATAAACCCTAAATAATTCCAAAAATCTAATTAAATTTTTTAAAATTCTAAATAAATTACAGAATAATATAATTAAATATTTTAACCTAAAATAAATATTTTGTAGGAACAATATGCAAGTATGGTCTTATAGTAAATCATGAAAGTCCTAAAAATTTAGGTTCCCTATGTTTTAATTACCCAAAAATTCTAGAAAAATCTTCAAAAAACTAAAATAGTCTAAAAATGATTCTAAATAAATATTTATATAAGTAAATATATCAAAAAAATTATTTTCTAATTAACTAAGAGAATACTCTAAAAAAATTCAATATTTAAAATAATCTATAATAAATGTAATAATATAAAATACACACAAAATATCTATTTTGGGTGAATGGTTTACACCCTAGGCCGAACCCTAACCCTAGAGGACTTGGGAGCAGTTAAGGTGATCACTTGGGCCGTGAGAGAAGAGGCTAGGAGCTACTCGAGGCAAGTACATCATGCTCAATGGGGAAGTCATAGATTTTCAATTTTTTTTCTTATTTGTGTTAATTAAAAATGTCTTTGATAGAAAATGTTCTCCTTGATATTCTCATCTAATTTAGTTCTTGGAGTTTTGGATTCTGATGTATAGATTTGTGTAGATCTGAGTTTCAACTTAGAATTTATATGGGTTCTATGAGTTTTAACTTGGTTTGATCTATTAAAACTTATTATTTTCTAAAACTAGTTATTCCATTTGATGGAGATTTCTATTTCTAGCATTTTGGCTTTTGAATCACTTAATTTGGAGTTAAATTAAAGTTTTTATGACCAAAATAATTTATAGACTCATGTTCTCGGACCTGTCTGGCAGGGACGATGAACAGTTGCCGCGCGCAGTGCGCCGCACATGGAATTCTTACCGCGCAGCTGTGCACCGCGCATGAATTTTCTTGTCGTAGCAATGCGCCATGCATTGATGCTCCGCGCATCACTTTCTTGCCGTGCAGCAGTGCGCCATGCATGAAATTTTTGTCGCGCGCAGTGCACCGCGCATGAAGTTTCTGCTGCAGCAGTGCACCGCGCGCATCACACCCTCGTTGCACGTATCGATGCGCCACGCACATCAATCCTTGTCACACAGTACACCGCACATGGAATTCTGGCCTCACAACAATGCGCCGTGCACATAATTCATGCCGCGCGCAGTGCGCTGTGTGCATGGTGACCCAAATTCATATTTTTACCTATTTAAGCTATTTTCTAGCTAGAATATTGCAAAACTCAAAACATAAAAGTTATAGATCTCTATCTTTTATTTCTAAATCTTTTTGAATCACCTTATTTGGAGTTCACATGTGAGAATTATCCTTAATTTATTATAATATATTATTTTTTAAATGCGTAAACTGTTTTAGCCCAGTTGAGTATTGTAGCATAGTTGGATGTTGTGCTTTCCTATATTAATACATGATTTTGATCCTCAAGACACTATAGAAATGTTTTTGTATTTTAATTCATTGTATTTTGGCATCGGGCATCGAGTGTGAATATTGTCCTATGTATCGCGTGTCGCGGATACGATAACTCGTGAAAAGCTCGTACTCGTGACTCGTCATTCTAGGAAGTCCTCAAGTGTCCATGACTCAAGAACTTAAAATAATTTAGAAATGATTAAACAAGATAAGATTCACCTAGATCATTGGGAGGGAAGAATATTGCGCTACCGGCTATCCCAATCTCCAAGGGCCCCATGCAGCATGAAATCATCCTGCTAGGCAAGGGCTCCATGACTGACCAAGTTTATGCGTATTGTGGCACATTATAAGTTTATGTTTATAAGACAAGTAATTATGATTCATAGATTTTAAGTTTATGTTCACAAGCTTTAGTTTATGCTTACAAGCTCAAATTTCTGTTTATGATAACTAACTAGTTATGTTATAGTCTTATTGAATGTGCATTTAAGTTTACTCGACAAGCGTACCCTTGGCCATCCGGGTTGACTACAGTGTCGGTGGTAGCAATATTCTTAAAACATGCATTTAGTAATTAAGGCCTGTGACAACCCTAGCTAGTTAATCGTAGCAAGCCGTAGAGCTGTTTGACCGTACAATGAATGATGCTACTTTCATTATATCTCGCTCTTCTAGTTTATTTTTCTCTTAACGCGTGGTCAAAGTGCAAAGTTCTGCTTGGGTGAATGACTACAACCCCGGTCCTTATTTGGTTTAAGGGTTGTGGTCCCGATCCAGAGTAATTCCTACGTCCTCTTGCCGTTCGTCGCCTTACTTTCATTTTTTGCACTTGTTATCAGTTCTATTATTATATTTTGAGACAAGTATATTGGTACTGTACAAGTCTCGACATTCATTTATTCTCATGTCTCTTTTCTGCTAATGTTGTGATATGTTTGTTCTATTACCTTGAGCTCCTTTGTAGTACTTATTGCTTAGGGTTCTGACCTCACTGGTTTTGTATGACCAGATTATCTCGAGGAGAACCATGATCCACCGTACTTCCAGTAAGATGGCTCGTACTCATAGGACTGTGGCCGAAGCTCACGAGTGGGTTTCCTTCCTCCCCCCCCCTCGTCGTGTTATCTCATTTTGTGGTATTTTAGCAAAAGACAGTGTTAGCCCCTTATTTTGAGATCACTTCTCTGACTTCGGTCAACATGATGTATATATTAGACCATGGCTGATATATTTGATCATGTATAATTATACTCTGCTAGTGCAGCATTTTGTATTCACTAACTTCATGATCATATGCGGTTGTAATTTGGGATACCTTTTTACTTTCATATATGATATACTCTTGTACTCGTGTTAATGTATTGAGATACTAGGATTTGTCGGCCTTAGGACTGACGTCATAGCATGCTAGAGTTCATCCATATGTCTTCTAGACAACCTTAACACATTGCGGCTTACTTTAGTATTCTACAAGGTACGATTGGCCAAGTCAGTCCTCGTATTTACCCAGTATTCTTGGAGCGAGGCGTGACAGATATCGTCCCTCGTTGGTACAAAGATTATTGGGCCATTTTTTGAGGTACAACTATGGTGGCCCTTGGATCAACTACTCGGACGTCCCGGACGAGAGAAAGGCATTCTGGTTTGCGCACTTCAAGGTAAAAGTAAATTTGATTTTAATATCAATCATCTAATTTGGTCTTTTTCTATATAACTTTTAATATTAATTTTTGTAGAAAATATATTTTTATCCGCCACACCGGGCTGAGATGATCGAGCAACACTTTTCTGTCGTCCCCACCAAACTTATTCGTGATGCGATCTGCGACCAGAAGGTCCATAATCGTTTGGGACAACCAATCCAAGGTTGGATCACGCCCGATCAGTGGACTGCGATGACAACTAGGTTTAACGATCCTAGGTAGAAGGAAAAGTCGGAGAAGGTGGAGGCGGCTAAGAAGGATGCGGGAAAGTGGTGTGGTGGGTCGATTCCGATGACGGAATATTTTTGTCGCATGGTATGTATTTCATTATATACATAGTATTTTAATCAAAGTAGGATAAAATATTTAATTTTAGTATCATACAATATATTTTTTAACAGGTCCAGAGGGATGATGACGCTAACATGGTGACAATCTTCCTCGCCACCCAAAGGAAGGGCGAAAAGCTCATCGGTGAGAGGGCCACACAGCTACGTAAGTATTACTTTATATTTTATTAATTTTAATATAACTTAGAAAATATACAAATAAATATGCATGTAGTTAGTAATAAGTACCTTAGATATATATTAACAATTAATTATGCATGACGAGTGGATAGTAAGTAGTACGCTTTTCGAGAGATACATAATTTTAGGATGAGTATCTTAGGCTCCATGAGCGGTCGACCCAGCCCACACAGGGAGAGGTGTCACGACCCGCACCCAGAAATTCGGGCACGAGTGCGTGGGTACGTCCAGCCTACGCCGCAGTGTCGGCGGTAGTACGCTGTCTAGGGCATGATCACAGGTGATAAATCTAGCTCATTCACAATAATTAAATAGGCAAGGAAAAATAGCAGGAAAAGAATGCTAAGATTTTATAACCAGAATTTGATAATCAGATCCAGAGTTTATTACAGAACCATAGATTATATCGGGGACAAACCCGATTACTAAGATGAAAGGAAAACAAATAGCTAAATGCTAACTACTCTGCAGGAGTAGTCTCCTGGGTGGGAACCGGCTCTGCAACTGTATCACCTGCTGTCTCAGAGGGTCCATAATAGGTGGGGGCAAGGTTCTCGTCCTCGCCTAAACAACGGATCCAGTCAGGAAAGGAGCAAAGTACTCAATGCACAACAAGATTTAAACTAAATATTTGTGACAGGTAGAAAATAACTGACTAAGCATTATGTTGAGAAATACGTAAGTAAGTAGTAAAGTTAACTGAGAAATAATGTTATAAAACAAGACTAGAAGTAGAATATGATTGATTGCTATAAACCAGAAATCCGAGTAAAACAGGAATAAAATGTGACAAGAAATATAACTGTAACAAGACAGGAACTTATGTGCGTGAACTTGTATATTTAGAATACCTAGTTGGCATGTAGGGGTTTATAAGGCTAATAGGGCCGTCATAGACGACTAGTACACAATGATTACGGGAATAATCAAGTATAAGGCTGATGGTACAATCGCGTACCAACAGCTGGCACACAGTGATTACAGGGGGAAAGGGTAAACTACATGCCTCTTAGTATTCTCCCGCCCGACACGAAAATCAAGACACCAAATACATTATTCAAGACATAAAATTCAGTGTTCTAACTCTACATATAATCATCAATGGTACTAATAAAGCAGAGAATTTATTTATCATAATATAAAGGTTAAACTTGAAGTGCAGGTACTTGCCTGATGTTTGGATCCAAATATAGTTTTGTGTCTCGGGGAAGTTTTTCAGAGATGAGTCCAAAAGCTGAAATAGACATTACCATCACGCTCAGAAGATGTCAAATAGCTAGAAACGCCTGTCCTTGGGTCCGATTTGGAGACAAGGGCAAAAATGGCAGTTTCGGGTCAAAACGGGGTCCGCCGGTGGGCCCGCTTTGCACCGAAAAGCGTGTCAGGGTCAAAGGTCTCCAAATTCACCAAAATTAGTGTCAACAGGTCAGAAATGCTGATACGAACCCTACGGAACTTTCAGAATTGAATTCCGATGAGCCGTTCAAAAAATCGCCCGTCGAGCAGGGCTTGTGGGGCCCACGACACGCGATTTCGTCAACGTTCTCAGAATCGAACCAAACTTGACCCACAGGACCAGCGTATCGCTACGAGTCCGATGGCGCAAGTTTCGTCTCGATCTGACGTGTGTACACAAAGTTAGGTCGAATTGCAGAAAAAGGCGGATACGGGGCGATGTCCGCGGATACCCGTTGATTCCGGTGTGCACGCACACCCGAATCAGCTTCCACGAAAACTCGCACGTCCGTATCGACGATGCGTACGTATCTGTGAAGACCGCACGCGACCAAGTCGTCCCGTTTGGCGGGGCGGACTCAGTTCCGGGGTGAAACAGGGTCTGGTTTTTCCTGTTTTTGGATCGCGGTGTGCGATCACCACAGGACGCGATGCCCCGAACAGTTTGTCCGGACACCGAGAGGGTCATACAGGCTTCACAACGCAATTTGCGAAATTGAAAACAGAGCTACGAGGCGAAAGTTACACGTACCTGAAGGGGACCCGGGAATCAGGGTTGAGCCGTGTCCGTGTCGTGTCCGACACGGAATCCAAATTAGGGCTAGGGTTAGGGTTTTCGTCGGAGTCCGGCGGAGGGCGGCTGTTGGACGGCCGGGCTCGGGGGCACGCGGCGGTGGGCGGCGCGGCGAGCCGATGGGGTCGGCGGCGGCGGCTCAGGGCAGCCGGAGGCGGCGGCTGCGGCTGCTCGTGCTGCTGCTGCGGCTGGAGTCGGGCGGGTGGCGCCGGAGGAGGAGCGGAGGAGAGGGGAGGAGGCGCTGGCGGAGCTAGGCGAGACGGGGCTGGGCACGGCGGGGGTCGACGGCGGTGGTGAGCGGCGGAGCGGCGGGTTAGGGTTGGGTGGCCGGAGGAGGTTGGAGGAGGAAGACGGTGGAGGAGGGTTTATAAAGGAGGAGGAGGAGGAGGTGGTTGGCCGGGAGAGGCGGAGCGCGGGGGCGACGTTGGAGCGGGACGCGCGGCGCTGCGCGCGGCGGCCGGCGCTGGACGCGGGGCTCGCCGGAAAGGTCGGGGTCGTGGGGGGGTGCTGGGCTGGCGGGTGACGGGTTTGCGGGCGGGTCGGGTTGGCTGACCCGACCCGACCCGAAAGAGCGGGTGGCTGGGCCGGGCTGGGTTTCGGCCCACTGGGCCGGGCCGGCCCAGAAAAATAAAATAAAATAAAATAAAATATAAATAATAATTAATAATAATAATAATAATAACAGTAAATTAACTAATTAATTTAAAATTAGTTTTTAGGTATTTAAAAATAGGTCTGAGGCCCAGAAAAATCCAGAAAAATTACCCTAAGTCCAATTTTCCATTTTACACCCAAAAATAATATTTTCACAATATTTTAATATTGTTTATTATCAATTAAAAATTAGGTAATAATTCAAAATCCTGATTTTAATTACAGAAAATTCCCAGAAAATTCCAGAAAATTGTGAAAAATCTCAATTTTAATATTCTTGAAAAATCAGGGGCTTACAATCTACCCAACTTATAAAAATTTTTCCTCAAAATTTAAAAATATGGCAGGGTTCTCTCTGTCCAATCTCACTTGATTACAGTCCAACGGTTTTCTCTCAGGTGAACATTGCGGTCGCTACCCAACTTATAATTTTACCCATATATCCTCTAAGGCTGTACAACTAGTAAAGCTAGGTCCAACTTAATAAATCATGGTATTGAATCTGTAAGTCTGCAACACAGAACACATCACCTAGGGTATTGCCTTAGTCATAAAGGGTTATCATCTAGCACTATAAATCAAACTTATACCAAACACAGGATTCTGTCCTTCCGAAGTAAGGGAAGGTGAGGATCAATAATAAAGAGTTTAAGGGTGAGGTGGTAGAACAGAGGTATAGGGATCAAGGCGTTTAAAGAATTCTAATGGGAATGGTCAGGCGGTTATGGATTAAGATTCTATTCTGGTAATCATTTATTCGCATGCTCGTATTATTACAGTTATGTAACTGATACGATATGCTCAGACGTATTTAGGGGCAAGTATACTAGTCAACTATATATCTCAATCCACGTAAAGTAGTCGTGCGAAGTGCGAATCAAAATGCGCTAAGGTTGATCAGACCGTAGTACACTAATTCTGAGTAGACACTTGTATTAGTGGGGTTGATCAGGCCTCAACAATACATGTGTCATGAACAAGCCCGATAAAGGACAGGCTTGCAAAACTAGGCTATAAAATAGCAGCATAAGTCAAGTTCAGCAAAATTAAGTGTGTCAGATGATGATGAAAAGGAGGTGCAAATTTATTGAAGTTCACAAGACACATATAATAAGCACAATAGCAAAAACCTCAAAATCTCTACAGTTATCAAATATAAAAGTATTCCAGGTTATTTAGCAAGTTTAAAATTACTAGGTTGGGGCTGAGGTCACGAACCAACAGGCACGAAAACAATACTAGGAAAAGGTATCTATGAATCACTTACGCGCATTGGCTGCTCCCAAGGTCTGCGCGTTCTCCACGGTCATCACGTAAGTTTGTCCGCGTCCTGGAGCAGCGGCACAGTCCCTCACTCGATGTGCTGTTGATCCACAATACAGACAGGCACCTAGTCTCTTCCTACAAACTTGCCAGGTGTGACCTTATTTTTTACAAAAGCCACAAGTGGGAACTCGTTGATTCTGTCCTTGAGCTTGGTGTTGGGGTGCTGTAGCTTGAGGGAGAGGACGCTGGGTTTGCTGCGGGGACCTCTGCTGTTGTTGTTGTTGAAAAGGGCGTTTGTTGGGTCCCGCATTTCCGGTTTCTCTCTCTCGCTTTAGTTTATGCCCCATGTCTCTCTCAACGTCTTGTGCCACGTTCAAGATTTTCTCATAGGTGCGGGCTCGGCTGGTGGTGACAGCAAGGCGAATATCCGGAGACAGCCCCTTCTTGAATCTACGGGCTCTGTCCTCCGGGATACGAACCATGTACTCCGCAAAGTGGCTTAACCTGCTAAATTCAGCAGTATACTCATCAACAGATAGGTTACCTTGTTCCAGTCTCTCGAATTGGCTTTCGAGAGCTTCCCGAGCCACTTCGGGGTAGAATTTCTCCTTAAATAGCCTCTTGAAGTCCTCCCAGGTGAGGTCAGGAGCAGATAGTTGGGGTTCATCTCTGAACCAGGTCCGAGCTATGTTGAACAGTTGCAGGCTTGCGGACTCCACTTTGAGATCATCAGGAACCCGAGCAGTCTTCAGGAGTCTCTCTATGTTCTCTATCCATTCATCGGCATAGAGAATGCCTTCAGTTCCGTAAAATTCCAGGGGTCTGAGGTTTTTGAAGTCTTTGGCACTCCCTGGCCTCTTGAGTGGCGACTCCTGGGACTTAATAGCTTCTGAGAGGCTGGTCCGCAGAAGTGCAGTCTGTTCTTTCTGGGATTCCACTAGTCCCTGGAACACTCCAAGTAGTTGTGCCCCATCTAAAGTAACTGCCGGAGTAGATGGAGGTGGAGGGAGTGCAAGAGTTTCGGGCACAGTCTGCTCAGCTGGTTCTGATGTGCCTCCTACTGTGTTCCTTATCTGAACCATTCTGAAAGATAAAGGGATAGGGAGATCAGAGTAGATTACTTGGAAATCAAGGGCGATAGAAAAAAAATTGATCAGAAGTGATATCAAGAATTGAAATAAGGACCCTATACTGTGAATGAGCTTTTCCTAGAATCCTCAATCTTATTGCAGGCCTGTTCGGTCCCTAAGTTGAAACCGAACAATTTAGTCGTTTGACCTGCATGGGCCACCACAAAAACGTGTCACGATCCGCACCTGGAAATTCGGGCACGAGTGCGTGGGTACGTCCAGCCTACGCCGCAGTGTCGGCGGTAGTACGCTGTCTAGGGCATGATCACAGGTGATAAATCTAGCTCATTCACAATAATTAAATAGGCAAGGAAAAATAGCAGGAAAAGAATGCTAAGATTTTATAACCAGAATATGATAATCAGATCCAGAGTTTATTACAGAACCATAGATTATATCGGGGACAAACCCGATTACTAAGATGAAAGGAAAACAAATAGCTAAATGCTAACTACTCTGCAGGAGTAGTCTCCTGGGTGGGAACCGGCTCTACAACTGTATCACCTGCTGTCTCAGAGGGTCCATAATAGGTGGGGGCAAGGTTCTCGTCCTCGCCTAAACAACGGATCCAGTCAGGAAAGGAGCAAAGTACTCAATGCACAACAAGATTTAAACTAAATATTTGTGACAGGTAGAAAATAACTGACTAAGCATTATGTTGAGAAATACGTAAGTAAGTAGTGAAGTTAACTGAGAAATAATGTTATAAAATAAGACTAGAAGTAGAATATGATTGATTGCTATAAACCAGAAATTCGAGTAAAACAGGAATAAAATGTGACAAGAAATATAACTGTAACAAGACAGGAACTTATGTGCGTGAACTTGTATATTTAGAATACCTAGTTGGCATGTAGGGGTTTATAAGGCTAATAGGGCCGTCATAGACGACTAGTACACAATGATTACGGGAATAATCAAGTATAAGGCTGATGGTACAATCGCGTACCAACAGCTGGCACACAGTGATTACAGAGGGAAAGGGTAAACTACATGCCTCTTAGTATTCTCCCGCCCGACACGAAAATCAAGACACGAAATACATTATTCAAGACATGAAATTCAGTGTTCTAACTCTACATATAATCATCAATGGTACTAATAAAGCAGGGAATTTATTTATCATAATATAAAGGTTAAACTTGAAGTGCAGGTACTTGCCTGATGTTTGGATCCAAATATAGTTTTGTGTCTCGGGAAAGTTTTCCAGAGATGAGTCCAAAAGCTGAAATAGACATTACCATTACGCTCAGAAGATGTCAAATAGCTAGAAATGCCTGTCCTTGGGTCCGATTTGGAGACAAGGGCAAAAACGACAGTTTCGGGTCAAAACGGGGTCCGCCGGTGGGCCCGCTTTGCACCGAAAAGCGTGTCAGGGTCAAAGGTCTCCAAATTCACCAAACTCAGTGTCAATAGGTCAGAAACGCTGATACGAACCCTACGGAACTTTCAGAATTGAATTCCGATGAGCCGTTCACAAAATCGCCCGTCGAGCAGGGCCTGTGGGGCCCACGACACGCGATTTCGTCAACGTTCTCAGAATCGAACCAAACTTGACCCACAGGACCAGCGTATCGCTACGAGTCCGATGGCGTAAGTTTCGTCTCGATCCGACGTGTGTACACAAAGTTAGGTCGAATTGCAGAAAAGGCGGATACGGGGCGATGTCCGCGGATACGCGTTGATTCCGGTGTGCACACACACCCGAATCAGCTTCCACGAAAACTCGCACATCCGTATCGACGATGCGTACGTATCTGTGAAGACCGCACGCGACCAAGTCATCCCGTTTGGCGGGACAGACTCAGTTCCGGGGTGAAACAGGGTCTGGTTTTTCCTGTTTTTGGATCGCGGTGTGCGATCACCACAGGACGCGATGCCCCGAACAGTTTATCCGGACACCGAGAGGGTCATACAGGCTTCACAACGCAATTTGCGGAATTAGAAACAGAGCTACGAGGCGAAAGTTACACGTACCTGAAGGGGACCCGGGAATCAGGGTTGAGCCGTGTCCGTGTCGTGTCCGACACGGAATCCAAATTAGGGCTAGGGTTAGGGTTTTCGTCGGAGTCCGGCGGAGGGCGGCTGTTGGACGGCCGGGCTCGGGGGCACGCGGCGGTGGGCGGCGCGGCGAGCCGATGGGGTCGTCGGCGGCGGCTCAGGGCAGCCGGAGGCGGCGGCTGCGGCTGCTCGTGCTGCTGCTGCGGCTGGAGTCGGGCGGGTGGCGCTGGCGGAGCTAGGCGAGACGGGGCTGGGCACGGTGGGGGGTCGACGGCGGTGGTGAGCGGCGGAGCGGCGGGTTAGGGTTGGGTGGCCGGAGGAGGTTGGAGGAGGAAGACGGTGGGGGAGGGTTTATAAAGGAGGAGGAGGAGGTGGTTGGGCCGGGAGAGGCGGAGCGCGGGGGCGACGTGGGAGCGGGACATGCGGCGCTGCGCGCGGGCGGCCGGCGCTGGACGCGGGGCGTCGCCGGAAAGGTCGGGGTCGTGGGGGGGTGCTGGGCTGGCGGGTGACGGGTTTGCGGGCGGGTCGGGTTGGCTGACCCGACCCGACCCGAAAGAGCGGGTGGCTGGGCCGGGCTGGGTTTCGGCCCACTGGGCCGGGCCGGCCCAGAAAAACAAAATAAAAAAAAAAAAAATATAAATAATAATTAATAATAATAATAATAATAACAGTAAATTAACTAATTAATTTAAAATTAGTTTTTAGGTATTTAAAAATAGGTCTGAGGCCCAGAAAAATTCAGAAAAATTATCCTAAGTCCAATTTTCCATTTTACACCCAAAAATAATATTTTCACAATATTTTAATGTTGTTTATTATCAATTAAAAATTAGGTAATAATTCAAAACCCTGATTTTAATTACAGAAAATTCCAGAAAATTGTGAAAAATTCCAATTTTAATATTCTTGAAAAATCAGGGGCTTACAAGAGGCCAGTAGTTCCTCGCAGCCCCCCTCCCATCCAGCTCCGTCGACTGACGACCTGTGGATGACCGCCATTGGTGGTCTGCAAAGGGGTACGTACTACGGTACGGGATCCTACGACGCCTATGTTGCCTCCTAGTCCTCTAGGACCCCCTTTGTCAGTGTGCATACCACACAACCTCCCAGGAGTCAGTGCGAGCCCAACAAGAGAGGGTTGGCCATCAGATTACGTCTTTGTGTGACGAGTTGCTACAGAGAATTACGTCGCAGCCCACACCGCAGACAGACGATACGACGATTCTAGCACATTTTGATTCGCTTGACCGTAGCTGGTGGAGCTGAGGGATCATGCAACATCGACAGAGCGTAATGTGACGGTGCCACAGGATTAACATGTAGCCATGGGCGATGCACTAGCGAGGCTGCAGACGACATAGGTTCAGATGAGCCAATCAGTGAAGCAGAGTACTGTGAGGATGTTATCTGTCATGGATACTTGCAACGCTCGACTGACATCATTGGATCAGATACGTCCTCCTGGTCTGTCGGCATCGGCATCGACATCTACATCGACTGCACAAACTCCTCCATCGGGTACCATGATAATTTCACTAGAGTAGTGAGCCTCGCTGATATCCCAGATTCGCGGCAGTACTCCTCCTCCTGATCAGCTTTAGTTGTTCTTTGGACATGCTTATCTCCTAGGCTCACCGCGGTGCTCCTCCTCCTTCGGATCAGCAGTAGTCCTAGTTAGGACAGTTTATTTGTTTTCATACTTTTGGCCCATGATCTTGGATCATTTATGTATTGAGATAGTGTTTCATACTTTATTTCTTCACATCCAGTACCAGTTGTGATGCTTACTGGATATTTTTTTCCAGACAGTTTGTATGATGCATGGGAATTTGCTGGATATTTATTTTCATACTTTATTTATTGAGAATGTGTCTATTTCTTATAATTTTACTTTATTATTTATATTGAATGCATGAAAATTTACCAGTATTGAGTGTTCCTCCGAAGGGGTCGACGAACCCAGAAAATTCAACAGAGGGTTGCTCCGGGTCTGTCTATTTTTATCAACTATGATATTGCAGGAATATACGACAAACTGCAAGCATACATTTATTTCAGTTTTTTTTTACAATTCTTTTGCAATTTAGCGACGTTTAGCGACGTTCAAATACGTTGGTAAATACGTCGCTAACTGTATCAGGACGTCGCTAATTTTGTTGCTAACCGTCGCTAAATTGCTGACATGACAGTATTTACCAGGTCAGCAGAACGTCGCTAAATGTGTTGTAAAATGTCGCTAAATAGAAAAATATTAGCGACATTTAGCAACACACACACGTCGCTAGCTAATTTAGTTACGTTGCGTCGCTACACGTCGCTAAATAGAAAAATATTAGCGACGTGTACCCGTCGCTAGTAAACGTCGCTATAGTGACGTTTTGCGACGTTTTTTCTGTCAGCGACTAGCTTAAACGCGGCTTCAATGGAACGTCGCTAAATTTTATTGGCGACGCTTTAATGCATTTTAACGACGTTTTCAGACGTCGTTAATTTGACTCATTCTGGTAGTGATATGAACCACGAAGATGGAGAATCCAAAAAAAAAATATTTTTAACTCACATCATAATTGAAAGAAATAATCTGCCTTCGAATATGCTATGTTTTTATATACTGACCACGAGAACAACGAGGCTTGACTAAATCCAAAGAGTACGTGCACTATTGTTCTATGCCACATGATGGAAGTAATTCATTTTTCTATTGTAAGAGTCTAGGTACAATCACCTCATCGTTTATATGTCAACATGATAAGATTGTTAACTAATACCCAAGAAAAGCGTAAAATTATTTCCTAGCAGATATGATATACTAATGTTAGAAGACTATAACAATAAGATATGATCCTTGTCTCCTCAAGATAAATATCAGCATTCATCCCCCTCAAGTTTAGTTGAATATATTAATTAGATTTGTTGACATTGCCTTGGTGAAGGTATTTGCTACCTGATCTTATTTAAGTATTGTGTTTTGATGGTTCAGTCAACCTTCAAAATATCGGATCATAAAGATGTGCATTCCGACCTATTTATTATCACAAAACATCTTTACATGAAGCTTTATCTAAAAGCTTGAAGGAGAAATCACAATCAAACCAGCTCACTTGTAGCAGCAACCACAAACAACGTTGTAAATTTTTCTCAAGTTGAAGATTTTATAAATATCAAAAGGATTCTTCAACAACTATCATGTGAGTTGCAGTGGGTGCATGCATAAAAACATAGTTGATTTGGATTTCATCATGTATGTCTGGACGCGACAGTAACGTAGATTAGCCTACAAATGAAATCTTCAGAATCTCCCTATATATGCTAAAGTCTCTCTGATTTTGAGTCAGTTTGCACTTAAATAAATCAAAAATGATATTCTTCCATTACGTGACATCTAACATTATAGTTAAATTTTAACATTAGAATACAATATTTTTTTCACAGAATACCCTAAAAAAAGTTAAATAAAATTTTTTTTCGCCAGAGTAACTGGCATGTCAAGTATGTCTAAGCAGAGATAGAGATTTTGGGATTTTTTTTTTTTTTTGATTTTTTTTTGTTTGGTTTTATTTGCGTGTTTGTTTTACCGTTTAATCTTTTGAGTACACCTCCCTCCTCCTCCCCCCCCCCCCCCCCACACACACACACACACACACACGCACATTTCATATTCATATCTACACAACCCCACATTTTTTAATTTAGCAGTGTTACCCTCCAATTAGTGTTGAAAGTAAAAATACAATTAACTCAAAACTTTTACTTTATTTGGTTAATAAATTATGTACTATACAAAATAGATAATAACTTGTTTCAAAGATAATATTTTTCAGTTTTACTAAGTATACGTCTTTTTCTGTTTGATCCTTTTTTTGGCAACTTAGCACAACAATTGATACAAACCCAAAATAAAAACATTTATCTCCTTTATGTATACAAATATTTATATATGTATAAAATTTACATACAAAGTATCTTTGAATAATAACTAATAAATATTTTGTATATATATATTTTTTATCTTTAGAGATAATTTTTTAAATAAAAGTAAATTTTATATATATAAATGTAAATAATTTTTTTATTTATTATTATCCATATTATTTGTTATTAAATATTTTATTAGTTATGGATAATTTGGATGATAATTTTGTTATTATCTTTCACATCTCTTATTATCCAAAATATAATATCCGAACAAACTAATAGATATCACAATTTATTTTCATTTTTTGGTATTATTTAATTCATATATATAATTATTTGTTTGATTTATTTTTAAATAAAAAATTATCTATATTGATAATAAATAGATAATTTGGATAGTAATAAAATTACTATTTGTTATATATATATATATATATATATATATATATATATATTTTGTGTATATGTAATAACAAATTATCTATTAGTGATTTCACAAAACAAATAATTCGGATAGTAATAAACCAAAAAAAAGTTGTTTAACTTTTTATATTTACAAATTAATTTGATTTCAAAAATTTATCAATACAAATAAAAAAATTATATATACAAATTATGTATTAGTTATTATCCATAGATAGTTTGTATAGATAAATTTTATACATATATATAAATATTTCTATATATACAAATTATCAATTAGTATATAAATATTTGTATAATAGATAACTAATTTATCTATACAAATTAAACCAAACTAAAGTAAACAAACAAACCAAAAAAAAAAAAAAAACCAAAAATCCTATTTATGACGCACAGACTGGCAAAAAATTCGACATTTTCAATTTCATTCAGCCCCTATGGCAAAAATTATCTTAGTTTGAGAGTTCTAATTTTTAAAAAAATTTAGGCTGTTTCGTTAAAATATTTTTGGTACAAACAAAATTTCTGTTTTAACATTAATATTAATACTAAAATTAAAATTAATATTAACATTAAAAAATCAGAAAATTTACTGTAGCGAAATAAATTTATATTAAATTCATGCAAACGAAACAAATTTGCAAAATTTTGAAAAAAAAGACATAGTCCGCCAACAGTGTTGGCGAAAAACACAACTGTTGTACACGTACGCAGCAAAAAAAAAAAAAAAATTAATGTGGACCCCACAATCAAATTTCCGCCAACTGAGTTGGCTGAAATTGGTGGGGGGCCAATTTCAGCCAACTACGTTGGCGAAAATTGACTGTGGGTTGGTTTTGTTTGGTTTGGTTTGTTTGGTTGGTTATTTTAATTAGTTATGTTTTAGTTTTATTTATTTAGTTTTGTTTTGTAATTAGATTTAAGAAAATTTATTTTAACGAAATAAAATTAAAATAAATTAATTGTAAAGAAAAATTTAGAAATATTTTTTTCGGAAATTTGTTTCCAAAGTATCAAAATTTGTATAAATTCCATCTAAAGCATAAAAGTTTAAAAAATAACGAAAAAAATATCAATATCAATTGGAAGTTTATATTTATAAATATTATATTTTTATCGTTATTTTTTTCGTCGTTAACAGAAGTTAAAAAAATAATAATAATAAAAGTCTGCCGTAAGAATATTACGTCTGCCGTCGAGCAGACTTCGAGCGGCCATAACTACTTATTTCGAAATCGTTTTTTGTTAAATAATAAGTCGATTTGTATGTTTTCGACGAGAGTAACACAAATCGTGTAGAAAAAAAAAATTATTTGAAGCAAGACGCACATGTTACAGACAAAAATTTAAAACTTTAAAATATCATAACTTTTGACTGAGAGATCGAAACAAGCTCCAGTTTGTGCAAAAATGACCGTATCGAAAAGTACTACGGGAAAAACCGTTTCATCGTTTTACGGACTTTGAAAATTTTCAGAATCGCAAAAAAATGATGTTTCGACCTTCAAATTTTACTTTCGGTCTTTTTTCGAATATTTAAAATTTACTGTAGCGAAATTAATTTATATTGGGTGTGGGGGCCCACGGATTTAAAACGATGTTTCGACCTCCAAAAAAAATTAGTAAATTAAATATTTTATGTCTACTATGAAAAAAACTAATAAAACAAAATAAATAATCAAATAAAACCAACCAAAGCAACCAAAACAAACCAACCCAAACCACCCAACCGAACCCGTGGGCCCCCCACCCAATTTTCGCTGAAATTGGGTGGGGGGCCCACGGGTTCGGTTTGGTGGTTTGTTTTGGTTTGTTTTGGTTTGCTTTAGTTGGTTTTGTTTGATTATTTGGTTTTGTTTTTTATTTAGTTTTTTTATTTAATTTTTTTTAGCCAACAATTTCAGCCAACATTTTTTATTTACTTTTTTTTTATTTTGATTTTTTTATTTAGTTTTCTTTTGAGTTTTCTTTTGAATTTTGGTTTGCTTTGGTTTTTTTTATCTATGGATTGATGTTGGTTCAGGAGTTGGTTCACGTGGAAGGGGGTAATGTTCCTCGGTTTGGTTTAAAGAGGAAGAGGTTTAAAGAGGAAGAGACAATAATGACTACACAAAAAAAATACTGAGAGACAAGAGTTGACAGAAAAAAAAGAAGAAAAGACTTGACAAGAAAAAAGAAGAAGAGACGTGAGAAAAAAGAAGAAGAGACGTGAGAGTAAAAAAAAAAGTACAGACATGTCTCGTAGGGGAGGAGAGAGAGGAGTACAACAGAGAAGAAGTTGGTGCGAGGTGGGAGCTATAAGAAGAGAAGGAGGAAGAAGAACAGAATGCAAGGAGAAAGAAGAAGAGAGTGCACTACGGTGAGCACGTAGCAGCAATTTGAAGGTCTTTGTGAGCACAACAATCTTTGTGAGCACACACAATCCTTATTGTTGAAGGTCTTTATTCTATTCTTCTTCATTTATACTCTTATTTGTATATGCAAAGAAATTTTATGTTAGTTTTTATTTTTTAAATGCTAGGATACTAGTATTTATTTAGTAAATTTAAGTTATGTAATGTGCAAAATGACGGACGGGCAGCCAAAATATGTGTTTTGACAACCATAATTGTGCAGATGGACAGCCAAAACGACGGACGTATTCCTGGAGGCCCTACTACGGATTTAATAATCCAGCAACGTGCGAAACATATATCTACTTTGGTATTTTATGGAAAGGTACAATAAAATATAATTGTGTAAATAAATATGAATGATATTTTGTACATGTCTACTAATAACGTCGTCTATGTTTTTCATATATAGCAATACGATTATACTAATAATGAACGGTGTCGGGAGCATGCCTCGTGGCGTCACGATAACAAACTTGGGTATTGGAGGTTGATCGACCACCAGGTGGCACTGTTGAAAATATTTGGCTTTTATTATGTTGACAAGATACATTTTATTCAACACGATAGAGACTTAATCTTCAGTAGTTGAGCGTTGGTGGCCCGGACGAAATACCTTTCAGCTACCATTCGGAGAGATGAGTATTTATTCTAGCATATGTGACAAATATTTTAGGTTTACCTATTACGGACGAACCTATAATATTTGATAAATCAATTTCCGCCGACACTATGATTACAAAGTACCTAGGTGTGGAGGCGCCGCGTAATAAACGTAGTAAAAATCTTGTGACGTTTACGTGGCTCCGTCATAACTTTTTGCACTTAGATCGTATTGGTGATCAAGTTATCTCAGTTGATGAGGATCGGGTAAGTATGCTTTTTTTTGCAACTGAGCTTCAAAGATTGTATATTGAACTGAGTTTCTCCTGTGTCGAAAGAAAAAAATTTCGTCTGAAAAGAAATAAATTTTTGATTGCAATGTTTGATATGCTGATATCAAACAAATACTACGTTTATATAGGTAACTTTGAACCGATAGTTAGACGAACGTTGGATATGAACGTTGAAAAAATAAGAGCCGTTGAAAGAGCCGTTGTAAAATAGTCGTTGTACATAAACCAACTACTAAACCAACAATCCATAGACCCAACCCAATTTCAAACCAAAATCAAAATCAAATCATTCCCCGATATTTGTTTTTCTTCTTTACTTTGTCTTTTTTTTCATATAAAAAAAAATAAACATTAAAATAAACAAAAAAAATAGAGGACACAAATAAATATAAATACTAGTTTTTTTTTCCTTCTTTATTTACTTTTTTTTCCTTTAAGTAACAATTTTTTTACAATTTTCTAAATAAATCAAACCTTTTTTTTTATTTTTTTTCTAATTTTTCTTTACAATTAATTTATTTTAATTTTATTTCGTTAAAATAAATTTTCTTAAATCTAATTACAAAAAAAATTAAATAAATAAAACCAAAACATAACTAATTAAAATAGACCAACCAAACAAACCAATCAAACCAAACCAAACCAAACCAAACCAAACAAAACCAACCCACAGCCAATTTCCGCCAACGTAGTTGGCTGAAATTGACCCCCCACCAATTTCAGCCAACTCAGTTGGCAAAAATTTGATTGTGGGGTCCACATTAAATTTTTTTTTTTTTGCTGCTTACGTGTATAGCAGTTGTGTTTTCCGCCAACACTGTTGGCGGACTATGTCTTTTTTTCAAAATTTTGCAAACTTGTTTCTTTTGCATGAATTTAATATAAATTTATTTTGCTACAGTAAATTTTCTGTTAAAAATTTGGATAATAAATTTTGGGTTTAAATTTGTCATATCAACTATCATGTTAGATGTCATACAATGGAAGATAACATTACCCAATTTGTTTGGGGTGATGAATAACATAATTGTAAATAAATAATAGTATCAATTGCTTTAACTCTAACTTTATCACTTCTTTAAACCATCACTTGCAGAACAAATGAAGCTCAATACTCAAGGAAAAAAAAAAGTGATTTTGCTTTGACGCTCTTCTCTTTTCGAGTGAGTTAAAATGAAGAGTTAATATCGAATCAAAACCTTGTTCACCTACATATGTTCTACAATGTTGATGTGAAGCCATATTTATAAGCCAAGCTGTATAAACGGCCAGTGTTGCACGAACAATACGACACATTATGTCATGTCCTCCTGTATATTGTGTTTCTGACACAAGATGACCCAGGACACTGTACCATTTTCAATTTGGATCGAGCTATGGTAAGGTCCCTCTCTTTGAATTCAATGGCAAGGCCATGTCATAACATTCAGCAACAGATCATTGCTGCGTCAAACATGTAGCTATGAATGCGTGCATATATATATGTATGCTACTCAAAGATGCCATTCAAGAGTGCCACTAAAGGAGAGAGTAGGGGCAGTGCAAATTTAATTGATCGAAAAACACAGGCCAGATCTCCTGTCCAAAAAATTCTGTTTTTACTCCTATTACATGTAGATTACAGTCTTTTTTGTATAAAATAAAATAAAAAGGATCCACATACCATACGATGGATACATAATTTAAAACAGAATTAGTGGAACATCAGATCTGCTCTCCAGTAAACAGACCGAACATGTGGCAGGGCACAGCACTGCCTAGTGCCCGACAGAATTTAAATGCTAGCTAGCTGGAGGAAAGGAGCTAGGTAGACTGCAAGTGAGTGAATGGCTGCAATAGTATTTTATGTCACAACAGGTCCCATTTCTCTGAATGCGAATTAGCAAAACCATGCTGGTACAATCTATAAATGCATCTGCTGATATGATATGTTGTAGCTAGCTAGCTAGCTAGCTAGTTAGGACCACAAGGTACGGTAACTTGTAAAGTATCTTCTCATAGCTAGCGGGGAAAAAAAGAAGAAGAGTTTAACTAGATAATGGAAAACAATCACAAACACATAAAAAGAAGAGAATCATCATCATCATCATCATCATCATCAAATTGGGTGGTCGGGCGCGCTAAGGAAGCATAAGACGAAAGCACCAGGGAAGAATTGACAAATTTGTATCACCCACATGACCCGACGTCGATCATCTATGTCGGCGTCTTCGTAGTGTAGTTGCAGCAGCTACTAGCCAGCTAGCGGAATGAAAAGCAATTAGTGACCGACTCTCCTCACTCTGATTAATTATAGCTAGGATATATAATATAATCCTGCCTGCATGCTTCGTACTTAGCCTAGCTGTTTAATTAGTCTTAAAAGAACAAAAAAGAAAAGAAAAAGAGAGTACTGCATGTCCTCACTGTCATTCCAGTACTCCCCCACTCCACTCAAGGAGCAGATCCATTTGGCTGGTATGATCTTTTCTTACCTGAGCCACTAATTAATCTTGCGCCAATTAGCCTTCGGCAGAACATATGTCGAGGACGCGCGCCGCCGCGCCCATCATCGAATGAATGCGCCTTCGCCGCCGCCGCCGCCGCCGTGCAGCAGCAGTGCTTCTCTAGGGTTGGATGGGCATGATGGAGAAGATGGGCACATGAAGAAGTAGCTAACTAGGAATTAAGTAGCTAGCTAGTTCGCTAGTAGCTAGGTGAAGGTATAGCTTAGCTTAGCTAGCTAGTAATGCACGTGCCCTGCTTCTCCATCTTGCCCAGCCCTCCTTCCATTGCCAAAACCAGAAATAACTTTCTCTCCGTCTGTCCCTCTCTCTCTCTCATATTCACATGTAAATGAGGTCAATTTGATGAGAGGTAGAAAGAGCTGAGCATGAACATATAAGTGGGGGGTGAGAGTGGGTGCTGGGGAGACACCAACCTCAGAAGCACGGTGGGGTCCAAGCCAACAATATTTAGCCAAATGCACAACGATGGCAGGAGAGCTAGCATTTTGGCCTCTGTATGGTAAAGATACTCTTGCCTTTTTTTGCTCACAACATTCATAACAGTCGGTTGCTTCAAGGGGTTGGCTTCAAAATGCCATAAGACATGAATAATATATATATGAACTCAGTAACATGATTTATTACCAAATCCGACTGCTCCTCTCTCTCTCTCTCTCTCTCTCTCTCTCTCTCTCACATACTTTCTAAGTATATAAGAAAAACAAAAATTGCGTATAGAACAACGAATTTTGGTAAAATTAAACCTAGGATATAGAAGTTTATATTATTCCAAAAATCCATAGAAACGTTCTTAAAAATGACGTTTTTGAACATTTGGTCAAAAATACCCTTTTTTAATAACGTTTGGGAGCATATATGGATATTTTAAATGTTTGGAAGAGAAAAAGTAAATGAAGAAAGAAAATAAATAAACAGGAAAAAAGGGACAAGAGGAGGAGAACTTGCTCCCAAAACGTTTGGGAGAGAGAAAGTATATGTAAATATTCAAATTTGCTCCCAAACGTCTTTTTTAAGGACGATGTTCAAAAACACATTTTTAAGGGCGTTTATATACTTTTTTCGGAATAATACAAACTTTCTATGTCCTGGACGCAATTTTACCAAAATTTGATGCTCTATATACAATTTTCCGTAAAAATAAAATAAAATAGAGTAATGCTATTTGCACTTTCAATTTGTCCCTCCAATCTATTCTTCCTTATGTGGCAGTCGACGTGGCATGTTAAATAACATTACGTGACATCTAACATGACAGCGGACATGACAAATTTTAATCCCAAAAATTAATTATCCAAAATTTTTAATAGTAATGTTAATATCAATGTTAATATTAATATTAATCTTAATCTTAATATTAAAATTTATCATATCAGCTGTCACATTAACAGTCACGTCAGCTGCCACGTAAGGAGGAATAGGATAGAGGAACAATTTGGAGACACAAATAACACAATTCAAAAAAATAATCTATAATATATATTATTATTAAAAAATTAAATAAAAAATTAAATAATATTAGAATAATTTTAATATAATTTAAATATATTTTAATTACGATCTGTTATAAATATACTTTTTCGAATTTTTCATATGTATTTTAAGTAAGTACATAGCAGCATATGTAACCATAATACAATAATATATATGAACTCAGTAACCTTATTCGTTATATATGAACTCAGTAACCTTATTCGTTACCAAAATCCTACTGCCCCTCTCTCTCTCTCTCTCTCTCTCTCTCTTCACATTCACGTAAGTTCACACAACAAGAAACAATGTGTGTCGATAAATTAGCAGTGCATATAGTATTAATTATTATGGGCCACTTTGATCAATCTTATTTTTCACATTTATTGATTCCATTTACGTGTAAGTTTCAAACTAGCCCTCTAAGCTAGGTCTCCTCTTCGGTCTGCGTCTGTCCTCTCATTATTTCATTATTACCATTGGTAGTCCAGATAAATTTCTAGTGAAGGTGACATGTTCAGAAAGAAGTGGCGACAAAATTAAATGTATTCGACTAGAAATAAACAGATTGGTCCCTTAATAATCGCCTCAAATTTTGGACTTTTGGTGTAGTGTTGGAAATGTAATTGGAAACTGTTTCTCCAACTGAAAGATTTGTGAGGACCGAAAATCTAATGTACAAACCAATATGTAAATCAAATATAAACACCAAATTTTTTATATAAAAAAATCTTGACGAAAAAAATTACTGAACGATCGGAGTTCAACGTGAAAAAGACTCAACTATGAAATAAGACGACTCACTATCAGAATAAGTCAAATTAGCGACGTCTAGAAACGTCGTTAAATGACAAAAAAATGTCGCTACAAAATTTTAGCGACGTTTCAATGAAGTCACCTTTAAGCTAGTCGCTGACAGGAAAAACGTCGTTATAGCGACATTTTCTAGCGATATATATGCGTCGCTATATTAACGACGTTTAGCAACGTAACGTTGCTAAATTAGCGACGTGTTGTGTCGCTATATGTCGCTAATTTTTTTTTTAGCGGCGTTGTGCGACACATTTAGCGACGTTATATTGACTTGACAATACTGCCATGTCAGCAGTTCAGCGACGTATTTAGCGACGTTCAACGACGTATTTAGCGACGTATATAAACGTCGCTAAACGTGGCTAAAAACGTCACTATAGATTCAGTGAAAAAATAAAAAAAATGAATATTGAATTGTTTCTAAACCAATCTTCCTGCAGTTTATGAATTCACAATTTATATAAATAGACCCGGAGCAATCCTCCGTTGAATTTTCTGGGTTCGCCAACCCCCTTCGGTTGAACACTCAACACCGGTAAATTAACATACATTTAATATGAATAATATAGTAAAATTTGAAGAAAACGAAACATTGGGATTACAAACCGAGTTAGGAGAAAATCTCGTCGTAAAGAATACAGTAAATATTCATACAACTGAGTGCAAAAAATAAAGTCTGAAAGCCTAAAAAATAAAGAATATTCATAAATGACCAAATATCATAGGTCAAAACACAAACAATCAGTAAACTATCCTAACTAGGACTACTGTAGATCTGCAGGAGGATGACCACCGGCACGCATAAGGGATAAAAACAAATCATACTGCTCCCGTGAAATCGACACCGATGTCGATGGAGAAGGCAGTGACGTCGGTGGAGTCTGTGTCGATGAAGGCGCACCAGAAGAACGTATCTACTCCAACTCTGCTAGTCGATGGTTATATGAATCCACGGTAGAAACAGCCTCGTACTGCTATGAACCATTGAATCATGCATCATTGTCAGCCTCTCGCCCATGGACAGCTGTGATGCCTGCAGCTCCGTCACGTCGCACTCTGTCGACACTCTATGATCAGCTGTCATATCTCTAAGCTCTATGATGCTGCGCTCGAGCATATCAAATCATGCGATGAGCGTCGCATCGTCCGCCTACGACTGGGATAGGGGCTGCTCCTCCATCCTTCGCAGCAACTCATCACGGAGAGACGCAATCTGACGGTCAATGGTCTCCTGGACTCGGGCCGACGACTGCGAGGGCTGTGGAGAATGCGCACTTGCCGTGGAGGCCCTAGATGACTGCGTCGCAACAAGGGCACCATAGGATCTCGTACCGTAGTACGTACCCCTCTGGAGACCACCAGCGGCGGTCACCCACAGCTCGTTCGCCAACGGAGCTGGAGAGGGCTGCGAGGAAGTACCAGCCTCTCCCGTTGTAGGTGCACTAGCAGTCGTCCGCTCACGCAGCCTAAGATACTCGGCCTAGAAAAGTTTGGATACTCGATAATTGCTAATGTATCTAAGGTACTTATTACGAACTGCATGGATATTTATTTTCATATTTCCTACGTTATATTAAAATTAACACAAAGTAAAGTAATACTTAAATAGGTCTGCGAGGCCCTCTCATCAATGAGATTCCCGCCCTTTCGATGGGTGGCCAGAAAGACGGTCACCATATTGGCATCCTCACCCCTCTGTACCTGTTAAAAATATATTATTTAGTACTAAAATTAAATATTTTATCCTACTATCATTTTATCGTACTTGCATTAAAATAATATATCTGAAATAAAAAATATACCAAACGACGGAAATATTCCGTCATCGGAATCGAGCCACCACACCACTTTGCTGCCTTCTGCCTAGCCGCATTGGCCTTCTCAGACCTTTCCTTGTACCTCGGATCGTCGAATCTAGCCCTCATCGCAATCCACTGCTCAGGCGTGATCCAACCTTGGATCGGTTTTCCTTCGCGATTACGAGCCTTCTGGTCATCTAGAGCATCACTGATCAGTTTGGCGGCAACATCAGGAAACATCTGCTTGATCAACTCGGTCCGGTGCGGTGGATAAAAATACGTTTGCTACAATAAGTAATTTAGTAAGTTATATAATATGCATAAATTAGATGATGGATATAATATACTTTTACCTTGAAGTGCGCAAACTAGAACACCTTCCTCTCATCCGAAGTATCAGAGTAGTTGATCCAAGGGCCACCATAGTTGTACCTCAGAAAGTGGCCCAAGCGTCTCTGTACCGACGAGGGATGATATCTATACAGAGATAATTATTTTTATCGAAAAAGTGAATATATAATGAATAAAGAAATACACGATATATATATATGATGCTAAACCATCTAATTGACTTACTTTGTACCGTCGGCCGAAATCTCCGTCCTTGTCTCGTCCGGAGGTGCGCATGGAGGATCTAGCTGATGCTGGGACGGCGTCGGCTCAACCTCCACCATATGCTCATCTGTCTCCATGGTTCCGTCAGCAGGACGTTGGACGAGGGAGTAGTCTCAGGCCTGGAACTACTAGTCCCAGGAGTGTTGCCACGTAACGTCGTTACAGTTGGAGATATGACTGGTCGATGTACTGGAGTACTTGGCGTCGAGGATCCAGAACCAACAGTAGGCAGTATCGGAGGAGCACTTCGTCTACCTCGGGACCTGCCGAACGCTCCGCGTCGTCCTGTCATACAGGATAACAACATATGATGATAGAACAAATAAACAAATATATAGTACATTCTATAGTCAAAATATTATTCATATCTCACAGCATTAATAGAATTGTACAATAATAACTAGTAGTGTCACAAGTCTAAATGGATAGTACATTCTACAGTCAAAATGTAATACATATTTTCGTTAAAATAGTACATTCTACAGTCAAAATAAAGTACATTCTATAGGCAAGATATTTTATTTTCAATCATCTTCAGAAAATTTATCTTGTTCGCCTTCCTCATCCTTCTCTTCATCTTCCTCCACATATTCACTTTCATCTACTTCGTCTCTGTCTTCGTCTTCCTCTTCGAATAATTTTACCTCTTCTACATTATTAGTCGTGTAATGAGTAACTTTCGTTGAGTCCACATCTATAATATTTGTTACAAGAGGTAGCTCGTCCTCCTGATAAGCTATTTTGTCAAGGTCAAAGGTATTTCTAGCTTTAGTCGTGCATACTGTCCACCAATCCGACCTTGCTCTTCCCGTCTAGGATAAGTTGTGAAGTACACGAGCTGAGCCTGACTTGATAGGACAAATGGTTCGTAGCCTTGATATCTACGCTTGCAGTTTATATCCACAAGACCATGCTTGTCAATTTTCCAACCTTGATCTTGAATCGGATCGAACCATTCAGTTCGACACGTACCCTTCTGGAAATCGTGGCTCCACAGGAACATATTTGAATACGTAATAATCGCGGCTCTTCATACCCGTCAGTTTGTTCTCCTTGAGGTCGACGCATCTTCTCAAGTTCGACACGTACCCGTCTGGAAATTTTAGACCATAAATTCACCTACAAAGTCTTCCTTTATCCTCCTTCTCCAATGAGAAAATTGACTTAGGCTGCTTTAACTTTCCATTCCCTTCATCTATCAAATACAATGCAGGACGTCTACATATTTCTTCTAAGTCCAACATGGCCTTCGGATTATCTTTCGTCTTCCCCTTTACCTCCATTACAGTATTTATTATGTTATCAAACACATTCTTCTCGATATGCATGATATCAAGGTTATGTCTGATCAGATTGGTGCTCCAATATGAAAGATCCCAGAATATACTCCTATTCGTCCAGTTATGGGTGCGACCAAATCCGTCACACTTGTACCCCTTAGCAGGCTCTTTGGTAGCACTTGGTAAATCTTTTACCTCTTTCCATATCGTGTATCCGGGCCACATTGGCGGTGGATTTGCCTTCTCTATAACGCCCGCACAAAAAGCATTCATGTTCCTCTGGTACGGATGATCCTTCGGCAAAAAATATCGATGACAATCGAAGAAGCACGATTTGCCCCCGTGTTTCAAACGGAAAGTCTTAGTGCGGTCCATGCAATACAGACATGAGAGACGACCATGAGTGCTCCATCTCGATAATATTCCATAGGCCAAAAAGTCATTGATGGTCCACATAAGTGCTGCCCTCATCTGAAAATTCTGCTTTCTAGTATCATCGTACGTGTTGGCACCTACTTCCCACAGCTGATTCAACTCATTTATCAAAGGCTGTAAATATACATCGATGTTCCTCTTCGGATTGTTCGGACTAGGAATAATAATGGTTAGGAACATATACGGAGTCTTCATGCACATCCAAGGCAGGATATTGTGCGGAGTGACGATCACAGGCCAACACGAATACTGGGAGCTCGAAAGTCCAAATGGGATAAAATCGTCAGAGGAGAGCCCCAATCTGACATTACGTGGATCCGAAGCAAAATCTGGATACTCTCGATCAAAGTGCTTCCATGCTTCTCCATCGGATAGATGATCCAATACTCCTTCGATCTATTTTTTCCTGTGCCAACTCATATTTTTTGCAGTCTCCTTCACCATAAACAACCTCTGCAACCGCGGCGTCAAAGGCAAGTAGTGCATCGAATCGGTAGGCTTCTTTGCACCGACAGACTTTCCTCTTCCAGTGGCCATGTAGCGATCAGCACCACAGAATCTGCACGCATCTTCATCCTTGTCGTCTTTGTAGTACAACATGCACCCGTTGCGACATGCATCAATTTTCTCATATCCCATCCAGAGCGATCTCACCATCCTCTTAGATAGGTAGAAGTCTTTAGGCAAATTTGCACCCTCTGGTAAGATCTCTATAATCAAATCCATCAGTCGGTTATAACATTCTTGCGACATGTTAAAATCGGACTTTATGCTCAACAATCTTGTAACCACCTCCAACGGTGAATGATCCTCACAACCAGGATATAATGGAGTCCTTGCATTCTCCAGCAACTTCATGAACTTTGCAGCATCGGCATTCGGTGCCTCCTTAGCTGCATCATGATTGTCCGGATCGAAACTAGGTCCCGCTGCATCAAAAACTATGTTCACCTACCCGTCGTCGTAAGCAGTGTGGTCGTGGACATCCATATACGGCTCCACATAAGGCTCCGACTCCGATGCTAAAGACACAAGTTCTTTGTGCGCGGTCCACTGATAGTAATTCGGCGTGAAATTCTTCAAGTACAAATGATATGTGACTTCCACTTCTCGATGATATTTTAAGTTGCGACATCTCACACACGGATACTTAATTTTGGTACCGTCCATGTACTGAGGGAACACCTTGGCGAACTGCAGAAACTGCTGTACACCCTCAATGAATTCATCCCGTACAGTGGCACACCGCACATGTCATAAGGATGACGGTTGTACATCCACGAATGATGACACAGATAGTAATTCATATCCATTTCTAGATACTTCTATAAAGATGAATAGAATCATTCAAGTATATACTCATGTGAATATTTGGTAGTGTATACTATCCAAATGACACTCACTTCAGATATGAAAAGAAGAATAGATATCGTTCAAGAAAATAGTTTAAATTACAGTAAGTCTAAATGGATTTCATATTGATAATTTTAATCCTCTTATGAAAATTCATCTTCTTCGTTTAAATATAGTACATGCACTGATACTCCTAGTCCTAGCATATATACTCAGGAATACCCAATTATGTTATACACCTACTCGTTTACACACACATAAGAATACTCAGAAATACAGTACATGCACTGATACACCTAGTCCTAGAACTGTTATTTCTTCGTTCAACTATGTATCCTGGATACTCATATTGCAGTGTATCAGTGAGTGTCAACTATGTATCATGTATATCCACACTTGACATTTGTTTAGGCCATGACTTTCTAATTGAAAAGTCAAGTCATGGATATCCAGTGTCAATTTATTTTGGTCCAGGATACATAGTTGACACTCACTGATACACTCCTGGATATCCACACTTGACATGTATACGTGTGTCCGTGTCCGATAAAATGCTTACAACCTTATCCTCGATATCGTGTCCTAACCTTTAATATCCATGTGTCCTACAATTTTACCATACGTATCATGAGATGACATGATAAAAACATATGTGTGTGTTCGTGTCCGTGTTAGGGTTAGTGTATGCGTGTTAGTGTGTCCGCGTGTTTGAGTTTGGGTTAGTGTCCACATGTGTGTGTGTATCCGAGTTAGGATTAGGATAGGGGAAGAAAGTAATGTTTTGATTAAATTATTAGTTTCAATGTATAAGTTAGAAACAACTCAGGATTTATTCAAGTAGGAAGAAGTGCTATCGCATTCATCATTATAATGATGTAAAAAAAGACCATGCTTATAACCACATTCTCATTCTATTTTTACATTGCCTCTTAGTTTGATTGCTTGTGGAACACTTTGTCCAATACTAATACTATTCTTCGCGTTTAAGATGTGTGGCCTATAGATGTGAAACATGCAGTACTCAACATATGCAACAGAAGGTATAAGAACCAAATATTTATACAAGAGAAGAGGCAAATTTTATAAAGACATAGTACTTTGCACCACTAATAGTTAAGTAAATTATAAAATGAATCAAGTTGAAATCTTTTATTCCTAAAATATTACTCGGTAAAGCCTAACTTAAATTTAATTATTATATTCCTAATGTGGACTAGACAATACCACACACCCAGTGCATGCACCTGTCTCATTTATGACTGAATATTCTCACAAAAATACTTGAGATGCCAGGTATTTGTGAAAAGTATTTCTTTATACAATGTAGGAAACTCACATGATAATAAGTCGTATGATTAGTTTAAAAAATACACCATGATCTACTTGAAATGGAAACCTATATGCCTAACAGTCCCTACTTAGAGAAAGTCCTAGACTGGCCTATACTAATCAAATGCATAATTTTCAGGCACTCGTAAACACATAATGTACTCTAGTAATAATACCATGAAAACCAATAGATTTTATGCTTTCATCAACAAAGTGAGAATAATTTTAGCAATAGATGAAGCTCTACAATAAGCAACTTAAAAGTAAGTTGTTCCCATCCACATAAGTTGGGCTATGGAACACTGTCTAATAGTGGGTTATATTTTGGTAAAAAGTAGTCTGATAAGTTGTTGGTAACAACAGTCAGTGTATGTGTCTGTGTTGTGTCCCGTGTCGTGTCTATGTCTGTGTATGTTTCGTGTCCGCTATCAAATATCGTATTCGTATCTCAGAGAGAGAGAGAGAGAGGGTTAGGGTTTTGGTTTACACCCTCTGTGGCAGTGTCTGTGTCGTGTCAGTGTCAGTGTGTGTATGTCGAGTCAGTGTCAATGTCATATCGTGTCTGCATCTGTGTGTGTGTGTGTGTGAGAGAGAGAGAGAGAGGGTTAGGGTTTACCTAGAGGAGGAGGAGGAGAAGCCCGAGGTCGTCGGAGGGGAGGAGCCATGCCGGAAGGGAGGAGCCGTGCGGGAGGGGGGAACTCGGGGGGTGGGGAGCCGGAGTAGGGGGTCTGTGGGGGAGTCGGTGGGGGGGGTGTTGGGATGGGGGGACGTCGTAGTAGGGGGGTTGTGGAGGACGCCGGAGGGGGGGGTCAAAAATTTGTGGAAAGATTTCGACAGAATGGGGAAAAATGAAACCTATATTAAAAAATTTAGCGACGTTTAGCGACGTCTACTTATGACGTCGCTAAAAAAATAGCGACGTCATAACTAGACGTCGCTAAACGTCGCTAAACATCGCTAATTCAAAAGTTTGCGACGTTATAGACGTCGCTAAAAACGTCGCTAAAATCGAAAAAACTAACATCGCTAAATATGTCGCTAAACATCGCTAAATCAAAAAACTCAGCGATGTTTAGCGACCTTAAAGAAACTTATAGCAACTATTCTTTTAAAAAACTGAAGTACAGTCGCTAAACGTCACTATGTGTCGCCAACAGCGGCGTATAGTGACGTTTATTTTTGGAGTCGCACAAGTTTTTAATATTAGCGACGTTTTATTATGACGTCGCTATTTTATCATATTTTGGTAGTGACTTCTAACAAACTTCTCCATTGTTCCACATGGATCACCGCAACATTCCAATCAGATAAAAATAGATTATAATGAGTATGAAAGAGATTACCAAAGACTAGATGACGAGGAAGAATGAAAAACTCCTCGAAACAACCTCTATCCGTATCAATTTCTGAAACTCTGAATCTCTCTCTTCCTCTCGTAGAAAGTTTCAATATTGAGAAAGCTCTTATTTTCTCTCTCTCTCTTTCTTGATAGATGATAATGGATTAGTACGAGTAAAGACATATTTAAATCTCTCTAATTCCGAATGTTCTGGACCATTGGTCACGATCAAACGGTGTAAACAACACATCCAAATTCGACTTCAGCCCCGACACCGGTATACCTAGACGGTATACCAAAATTTGGCCAAAACGTATCAGAATCTATTCTGGAACAAAAGACTATCAGAACGATATACCGACGGTACACTGTGAGCAATATAACGACGGTATACCGCTGGCTCTGATATTAGTTTTTCCAACAGTGCCTGATATGCGCTCAAATCGAGCCACCTTCGTCGCTTTCTACTTTTCGAACTTTATCGATACACGGATAATGCTCGTCGCACTCCGAGATATCCTCCACATATTTATTTTGGAGACTCCGGCCACCCAACGCCAATAGCTGCTGAGGACATTATAAATGTCAATTTCACAGATTTTCGGATTCTAAGGCAATCCACTGATGGTGATACTATTAATATATACCTAATTACTTGCAAATATAGCTCGAATTTTGGTGTCGTGGCAGTGTGATTAATAGCTGTATTAATCGAACAGATAAAAACACCTGATTGAAAGGCTAGCTAAAGCAAGCGAATAATATTGTTCCTGCCATCTTTTTCTACTTAATAATTTAAATATTGAGATGTAACTGTGAATTCAATTATGCTTTAACGTTTGATGGCAAAAAGCCAAAGTTATGGATCTGATCTTATTCCTTAGGCTAAGTTAAGATATATTTGGTAGATGTCGACACTTCTACTAAAAGTTTTACAGGTGAGGTGATGTTCTAGAGAGCAGACACGTCCGTCCTCTTCCGAGAACCGTTGAAATTAACAGACGTTGACAGTGTCGATCGATCATTGTGCTTCGCGTCCAGTCGAGGGCTAGCAATAGTGTAAGAAATTTAGTGCAAGAGTTTACTCGCGCGTCAAAAAAATGGCAGAACCCAATGATTGGATAATGTCGTCATCAATTCAAAAATGTTAACCTAATTCTTTTCCAAGTTTAGTTCTCACTGTACTAAGGAAGCAACAGTTGTTTGTATTTTGGTCACATGTTTTTGGCTGCTACCTCACAGTTGTAGACTTGGTGATCACTGTTTACAAGAGAGACCCCGATATTAAACCACTAATCAGAATATGTTGTGTGTCCAGAGATACAGTAGGGATTAGTTTTGCGACTCAGACTCGATGCTTCTTGATTGTCTAAGTCGAAACTTACTTTGGTTGTTTCTTGATTTTTGTTGTGGACTGATTCTGAAGGATTATTTGCGATCACAACTGTTAGCTATGCTTGAACAAAAGTCCAACTTTTCTCTTTCTTCAGTCCCACATCGGTTGGACCAACCCCTCCTTGCTTGTATATATTAGTTTTTTTCTTTGCTTTCTTAAAGATGTTGTGTGAGGGACCTCTTGGACCACACGTGTGCGCCGTCACCGCCATCCGGTTCGATTTGGTGCGCACACGTGTGGTCCAAGAGGTATTTAATCTTCTTCAATTTACGCTTCGGACTGGAATTTAAAAATCTTTCTGCTCCCCTTTATTTTTTTTAATTTATGAGCCATTTAATCTTCTACGTGAACGTGCCAAATCTTGCTGACACATCAAAGATAAAAAATGGCTATTCTATGTAACAACACAAGGACATAGGTCAAGATCAGCCTCTGTCAAGGTCAGTTGATGAGAAATCAATTAAAGCACATTAACTATATATGGTTAATTTGTTACGGTGGTCCTAGAAAACAAGACAGACTACTGGACCCCCGATATATCAATACGGATGACCTACGGATACCATCAGACACACGGAGAGAGAGAGAGAGAGAGAGAGAGAGAGAGAGAGAAAGAAAGAGACAGATAACAAGTGATCCAGCCAAGTGTGGACATAATTTCGTAGTGGCTTCATTATACATTTTTACTGTAACAGATCCAGATGAGAGCAACACTGTCTCGTAGGAACAGTTTACCCATGACAAATGGATTCGATTCCTCGATTACAGATAAGTTGGAGCAAAATTACGGACAATAATAAATTATTTATCTAACCACAAAAATTCCTTAAAAAAATTGTTGAAAAAAAATAAAAATAAAGTTTGAGTTTCTACCAAACATTGCACACACAAAAAAAAGGCTGTTGATAAGGGCACTATATAGTTTACTTGGGACTAGTCCATTGAAAATTTTGTAAAAATTACAACTTTGCCACTCCTCAAAGTTACTTAGGGCTAGTCCACACTAACCTATATAAGTAAAAATTATTTCTTTTTTTTTGTTTTTCACTCTCACATGAAGAAATCTCTCATTCTCCCAAATCCAAAAATCTAAACCTAACTTTGGAATTTGATAGTTGTGGTCCCAAATGGAATTTTTTTTTGCTTTGGTGATTGTCCAACGAATATTCTTCTGGTATGTCTTCGACAACATACGATGAATAAGTTTTGCGATTGTCACAAAAAATTTAGTTTTATTTAACTATTGTAGGAGCGATGCATAAAATTATGTTCGATGAAGAAGTCGGATCATGCAATCCATTAAATATGCACTCCGGTCCTTCCGAAGAACATGTCGGTTGTTCCGAAGCACATACGGTACGTAAAATGACAAACCTAATTCGATAGTCATCGTGTAAGGAGTGTATAAAATTTGACAGTCCTATATAAATATAGGACTGTCAATAATTTGATAGTCCTATATTAATATAGGACTGTCATAATTTCGACAGTCCTATATACTAAGTGGACTGTCAAAATAGTGACAGTCCTGAATCTTAAAGATTGTCAATTATTTGAACTGTCAATTATTTGAAGTTATTAAATTTTAGATTATTTTATATTGGTTATAGGACCAAGCTCGTACATATGTTGTGGTACATCCTGCTATTGGGGTTGATGTGGAGGATATATTCTCAACGGATATTCAATTTGCATCCCAGGAAGAAGCATTAGATTGGTGCAGAGAAGTTGGAAGACGACATAATATAGTCATTGTCATTGCAAGATCCATCAGATCTCGGCTGAGCGAAAATATGTAGAGCTGGGCTGCGAAAGAGGAGGTGTGTTCAGGGAGCATCATAAAAAAATGGTGTTGTTGAAAAAAAAATCCCAAAAAAAAACGTAGGGACGAGAAAATGTGGTTGTCCATTTAAGTTGTTGATTGTAAAAGTAGAAGATGTGAAGTGGATAATCGAAGTTAAGAATGGAATACACAATCATCCTATTCCAGAGACACTTACGGGTCATGTCTACGTGGCACGGTTGAAGGAGGATGAGAGAAAGTTGGTTGAAGAAATATTCCTTTCCGGAGTTGCACCGAAATAAATTTATTCTGCCGTGCGACAAAAAGAAGATGGAAAGAAGTCAACCATGAGGACGATCTATAATAGTTTGGCGAGAGCGAAATGTAATAGTATGAAAGAAAGAATGACGATGCAGCAAGTATTGAAGTTGCTTGGGGAGCATCACTACGTGGAGTGCCATAGAAGACATCCACAAACTGATGAACTCCTTTTATTGTTTTGGGCTCATCCTGATTGCACACACTTGTCGGTCCTTCGCAGACGTGTTGGCCCTTAATTGTACATATTAGACCAACAAGTTCAAGATGCCTCTTTTTCACGTTATTGGGTTTACGTCTACGGGAAAAATATTTTCAGTCGCTTTTTATTTTATGAAGAGTGAGACAGTAGAGGATTACACTTTGGCGTTGAGAATACTATAATTCCTTTACACAGGATACAAAGAGCCCTCTGTTTTTGTTACCGACAGAGAATATGCGCTGATAAATGCTATAGATATTATATTTCCTCATGTGCATAGACTACTATGTGTCACGACCCAATTCCGTAGAATCAATTGAGGCGTCCCCCGAATCGTGATGTCGTGCGGGCCTGGGGTTGCGCCCGCACAAGGCTAAAGTATTTTGCATAGCAAGCACATATTCAGAGTACGCAGATAAATTGAAACACAGATTTGAAACATGAAAAAGTTCTCTTTATTGATAATGAACATCTATTACAAACTCCTGAACGAGTCAGCTAATATGCCGAACGGCTTACAAAAGTGTTGACTCAAAATGAGATAGCAGTCATGTACATTACATCCCTTTATAAACTCAAAATGATAAGGACCTCCAGGCTGGAGGATAGCTTTGCCACGGAGCTGCATTTGTGTACGAAGAGTTGCAAGCTCCTGACTTCAAAATGCTTCGAGGGAGCCGTGAAGATGCGCCAACAGCTGGACTGGATCGGGAAGACGACTTTGGCTCCTCGTTCGGTTCGCCTTGGTGTGGAGAACCTGTTTCAACGAGGGTCAGCATGTCGAAACATACTGGTGAAGGCGAGCTAACCGAACTATACCAATCAACACGTTGTTTTAATAAAGCATGCATATTTTGTGGGTTTCTATCTTGCCTTAGTTCATTTACAAGTAAGCAGCATATATAATTTACTGAATGAACGTGCCACCGTTCGGTAGATTTTACCTGACCGTCTGAATTACCTGCACAATACTTACCTTGCCTTCCCTGCCACGAAGACACAAGTTAGTTTGCAACAGGTTTAAATATACTATGGATCACTAGCGTTGCCATAAAGGACACTAGTCATAGACGAGAATGGTTTGCAGCGAAAGTACAGTGGGTGCTACAAGTCATTCCGTCCAGTACAGTTGACTATACAGTAGGGTTCCGTCCGGACCGGATCGGTGCCAGTGCCCCAGCGACCGTCCGCAGAAACCAGTTACCTTGTGCACAAGTTGTCCGTGATCGAACAGTACGTTTACTAAGTTAACAGTTCATGCAGTTGAGGCAAACAGTAGTACAGGACAGTCGGTATTGCATGATTCATTTAACATAGCCTCATTGAACAGTTTAATGCATACAAGGTGTTCTATACTTAGCACGATTCATAGAACAGTTATAAACGAACTAGCATACAATATGATAACAGTTCACAGTTGGTTGACAAGCATAATAACCAAGTCTATTCTCTTTTATCTTGGTTTCTTTTATTATTACTTGGTATCGTTTGATCGGGGCAAAGAAGAGTGCAGATTTTATAAATGTGAAGCTTGGAAGCAGGGCTAGCTAATCGGGTTGGTAGCCACTCACTTAGATTGTTGGAAGGGAGAAGGAAAGAGGCACTTCACGACTCCGTTCGTAAGCCGCCTACTGCTCATTCACCTGCACACGAACAGCTCGATTAATACTTCTTTCTCTCTTTCCAATCTCGGAATAGAAGTGCAAGTCAATGAACGAAAACAATGAAAACCATCGAAACCGTTCAAGAAAAACAAGCAAATCCCAAAACCAACTCAAAGCACGAAAGCAACAAGCGACATCGAAAACCGAGGCAATAAAAGATAGCAGCGGAGAGGTCCCTCCTGACTCTGCCGCTAAGTCGATCCTTGGGGCGCGGTCCACTGAATATGGGAATCGATTCCGAAGAAACAAATCCATAACGAGGACGAGTTCTTAATTCAATCTATCCCGATCGAACGATACCGTCTTGTGTTTCTTAGCCGCGATCTCCGCACCGGGAGAACGGGGCGCTACATCCTACCCAACTAATTGGAAGTTTCGTCCCGAAACTTAGGATATGACCTACCGTTAGGGATTATTCTGTTGGGGGCGACGGTTATTGAGGCGGCTCAGTGGACAGTCATGAACGGTATGGTTTGCTTCACCACAAACTAAACATAACCCAAGTTTCAGGCGGCACTTATCTATTGCGTGCCCCGGCCGCCTGCAGAAGTGACATACTTTGTCTAACTTTTCTCCATGCTTGCCACCGTTGTTCGAACGCTTTGCAGCGTTGTTTCCTCTATCGTTGCTTTGGCGTTTGTGATTGTAGGTATGCACAGCGCCGGCAGGAACGTGAGGATAAAGTGGTTCGAGAGATAGGGCGTGATTCATTACTTCACGCATTGTACGATACTGATGAACGGCTACGTGTGAATGGATGGCAGGGCGTAGTCCACCTTCAAACCTTCTTGCTCGACTCGCTACATCAGGTAAATAGGCCCTAGCGAATTTGGAGAGTCGGTTGAATTCGGCGGAGTACTCTTTAATTGTCATACTGCCTTGCCTCGGTTGCACGAACTCGTTCTCCATCTGACGTTGTACTGGAGGGGGTACAAACTCCTCTTCGAACGCGACACAAAAAGTTGTCCACGAGATCACCTCCTCTCCGTGATCAAATTGGAGAGATCGTCGATGCACGTCCCACCAATGGTGCGTGTTGAGGCGGAGCTGTAGTTGCGCACAGGCGACGCGCTTCTCTTCGGGGACCTCTAGCAGAGCGAAGTGATCTTCAAGTTCGGTCAACCAATCTAGAGCTACGACTGGGTCCTCAGTCCCGTTGAACGGGGTGTTGTAGACTTTCTTGAAGTGGCCAAAGTCGAAGGCAGTCACGTCCCTCGCCCTTGGAATTTGTGGCGTCTCTACTTCAAGCACAGGCTGTTCCACCGGAGTCATTGTTGTTGCGGCGGAATGGTTGGCAGCCAAAGTCTGAACGATCTATTGTAGGGCATCCACCTGCTTCTGTTGGACTGAGAATCGTGCTTCTATATTGTCTTGAAACTTGAGCTGACTCTCTTCCGCTCGCTTCTCGGCCTGTTCATAGCGAGCCTCGTCCCTTTGTTGGTTTGCCTCCAACATCTGCAACATTCGTTGGACGGAATCGATGCTTGGCACGGCTCGCTGGCTCTCTGAACTTCCCGAAGTGCCCGAACTACTTCCTTGGCCTTGTATTTCGTCCGGTGTTTGCGCTGCAGATTGCGCTGGAGCCACTCCTTCAAAAGAAGGTAAATTACATTAGGATCATAATGTATTATGGACTTATTGCATGAACGTATCTCATTTTGGCCTAGCGAGTTCAAGAGTTCGCACAGGAATTTGATCGTTAAAGGAACTTTTCCAGCACAAAGTCTAAGGAACTTGAATCTGTGCTCTGATACCACTATGTCACGACCCAATTTCGTAGAATCAATTGAGGCATCCCCCGAATCGTGATGCCGTGCGGGCCTGGGGTTGCGCCCGCACAAGGCTAAAGTATTTTGCATAGCAAGCACATATTCAGAGTACGCAGATAAATTGAAACACAGATTTGAAACATGAAAAAGTTCTCTTTATTGATAATGAACATCTATTACAAACTCCTGAACGAGTCAGCTAATATGTCGAACGGCTTATAAAAGTGTTGACTCAAAATAAGATAGCAGTCATGTACATTACATCCCTTTATAAACTCAAAATAATAAGGACCTCCAGGCTGGAGGATAGCTTTGCCACGGAGCTGCATTTGTGTATGAAGAGTTGCAAGCTCCTGACTTCAAAATGCTTCGAGGGCGCGGTGAAGATGCGCCAACAGCTGGACTGGATCGGAAAGACGACTTCGGCTCCTCGCTCGGATCGCCTTGGTGCGGAGAACCTGTTTCAACGAGGGTCAGCATGTCGAAACATACTGGTGAATGCGAGCTAACCGAACTATACCAATCAACACGTTGTTTTAATGAAGCATGCATATTTTGTGGGTTTCTATCTTGTCTTAGTTTATTTACAAGTAAGCAGCATATAGAATTTACTGAAATGAACGTGCCACCGTTCGGTGGATTTTACCTGACCGTCTGAATTACCTGCACAATACTTACCTTGCCTTCCCTGCCACGAAGACACAAGTTAGTTTGCAACAGGTTTAAATATACTATGGATCACTGGCGTTGCCATAAAGGACACTAGTCATAGACGAGAATGGTTTACAGCGAAAGTACAGTGGGTGCTACAAGCCATTCCGTCCAGTACAGTTGACTATACAGTAGGGTTCCGTCCAGACCGGATCGGTGCCAGTGCCCCAGCGACAGTCCACAGAAACCAGTTACCTTGTGCACAAGTTGTCCGTGATCGAACAGTACGTTTACTAAGTTAACAGTTCATGCAGTTGAGGCAAACAGTAGTACAGGACAGTCGGTATTGCATGATTCATTTAACATAGCCTCATTGAACAGTTTAATGCATACAAGGTGTTCTATACTTAGCACGATTCATAGAACAGTTATAAACTAACTAGCATACAATATGATAACAGTTCACAGTTGGTTGACAAGCATAATAACCAAGTCTATTCTCTTTTATCTTGGTTTCTTTTATTATTACTTGGTATCGTTTGATCGGGACAAAGAAGAGTGCAGATTTTATAGATGTGAAGCTTGGAAGTAGGGCTAGCTAATCGGGTTGGTAGCCACTCACTTAGATTGTTGGAAGGGAGAAGGAAAGAGGCGCTTCACGACTCCGCTCGTAAGCCGCCTACTGCTCGTTCACCTGCACACGAATAGCTCGATTAATACTTCTTCCTCTCTTTCCAATCTCGGAATAGAAGTGCAAGTCAATGAACGAAAACAATGAAAACTATCGAAACCGTTCAAGAAAAACAAGCAAATCCCAAAACTAACTCAAAGCACGAAAGCAACAAGCGACATCGAAAATCGAGACAATAAAAGATAGCAGCGGAGAGGTCCCTCCTGACTCTACCGCTAAGTCGATCCTTGGGGCGCGGTCCACTGAATATGGGAATCGATTCCGAAGAAACAAATCCATAACGAGGACGAGTTCTTAATTCAATCTATCCCGATCGAACGATACCGTCTTGTGTTTCTTAGCCGCGATCTCCGCACCGGAAGAACGGGGCGCTACACTATGCACTTGGCATATAAATTAAAATATCCTAGCTCAATGCAAGAATTTTTTTGAAAATGTGGACGATAAAATGGATATTGTTCGCTTTGAAGAATTCTACAGTAATTGGAGTCTTGTATGGCAAGGAAGTACTACAGACAGCTACGATACAGCATGGTACATGTTCAAACAAAAGTGGGAGACGAGCAACCCGACATGCATATCTTATATCAAAGATACTTGGTTAGAATCACATAAAGAATAATTCATCTTAGCATGGATAAACATGGTGAAGCATTATGGCACAATCACTACGAACCGAGTTGAAGGATCACACTCAAGTTTAAAAAGATATCTACGATCATCGGTCGGTAATTTTGTCTCCTTTTGGCAATCGATTCATTTGATGATTATTTCCACGGTGAATGAGATTGTAGCATCATTTGATATGAGCCTCAATATTGCAAAGCATGAATTAGCATCATTTGATATGAGCCTCAATATTGTAAAGCATGAATACAAGCATGAATACCTCTTGGATGGTTTAATCTGTAAATCCCCTGATTTTTTTTAAAATATTGAATTAGCCCTAATTGAGAAATTATTAAATTTTAGAAACTTTTGGTTGGCAATATTATTTCTCTTGATTGTTATTTTATCATCACTATTAAGTATCTTCAAATTCAACTTAATTATATTTTCCTATTAAAACATTTTGGTATCCTCTTAGTCATATTTTGTTTATAAATTTTCTGCTATCAATCCTTATGATCACAAAAATATTAGGCTAACATATATTGCTAAGCTTCCTCAAATTCTAAGCCATTTTTCCTTCTTCCCTTCTTGGATAACAAATCCCTTTGATTTCGTTATAATCATTTTTGTGGTTGTTGTGGTTCTGTTTTGTGTTGCTGGTCTTATTAATTTATTTAGAATTTCTTTTCTTTACCTCTCATCTCATTAGAAGCCCGGGTCAAACCTAATCTTTCCTCCATATAACACTTCTATCAAGCCAACGATATAGCATTTATCTTTATTTTGTATTATAAAGCCGACCCCCAGCCAAATGTTTGGCCAAGCTCAGTCAAGTAAATAAAAACCTGATTTTCATTTCTTATTCCAAGGCCCTTCACAACAACCCAACCCAATGACCTATTCCTATTTGTCCTCTACTTGAACCCTAACAAACATCCTATAAAAGAAAACATATACTATTCTATTGGAGCAACAACCGCCGCCAACAACTTCATCTCTCCCCTTCACCATTTCTTTACCTTCATGTTGTCTTCAAATCCCCCTCATCCTCTATACATCAACGCCAAGTTCCCATAAACGTATTCACCTATTTTCTTCCTACTTTTAGAGTAGCAGCCAACGCCTGATGTAGCCGTCGCCCCCTTTTATCGCGGCACCGCACCTCGCCAACACCTCCGAACGGTGTTGCCAGCTCGAGCTACGAGCATGCGACGTCTGTGCCGAGGTTGCAGCCCAACCAATTTCGACGCCCCTCGGCATGCCACCGGAGGCAACAAAAGCTTGACAACTGCCTTGCCCTCAATAGAGCATGCCACAACGTAAGCATTCCCGACCGGACCGAGTCTCGCCAACTCCTCGCGTCACCACCGCACGCTGAGAGCACCTCCGCGTACCGACATCTACGTCAACATTTTCGTGGGTCTCCGACGTTCGAGCTCGCCACGAGCTTTTGTCGTCCCCGTGTAGAAACGACCAGAGCTGAGCCCCGGACGGTGAAGCGTGCATGGGAGTTTAGTAGAAATAGAAGTAGAGGTAATTCCTCCTCTCGTTGCTCTCTAATTTAGCCAGTAGTAGTAGTTGTAGTGAATAGCCTAATATTTTACTGTTCACGTAGGGGAATAGGTGTTAGAAGTGGTTGTTGATTCATGCAAGACTATTTACTAGAAAAAGAAGAATAAGAACAATAGATAGCAAATGTATTCTTTCTACTAGAAACCTTCTCCTGTGAGCATAGTTGTATATGTGTTTTAGGAACATGTGTAAAGATGTAGTGGAAACTATGGGAATAAGTAGGTACAAGTTTGTTTAGTTGGCAGGATTTAGAAAGAAGGGATTTATGATGCACATGCTGTTGTGTACAAGAGGAAATCATGACATATTTGAAGTGTTTGGTTCAGATGTAAATCATATGTATTTAGTTCACAAGTAGATGAAGAAATCATTAACATTGCCAAATCTTGTTCAGGTGAGGAATTTTTAGGAATAAGAGGCAGAGAAGAAAACATTTTCCCTTCTAACCCCTCCATCTCTGTCATTTTTTGTAAGCATCCATGTTTAAAGAAAAGTTCATTTATTAGCTATATTCTTAAGAGAGCTTTTTGTTGTGTGTGTGTCATAATTTATAAGATTAATCTGCTGTTATAGAATTAATTTAATAGGCAATAAGTGTGTATGTGTTAGCAAGTTATTAAATAGGAATCAATGGCAGTGCACAACTAGGTCTTAAATATCATAATCAAAATAGGTTATTAACCCTACTGTTATTAATTTGATTAGATAGATGGTAGTTAAATAATTATTTTTTAATATATTAGAATCTTGGATAATTTTGTTTTAGGACGTTGGATCTGATCTTTGATTCTGGACCTCAGCGGATTGGACGACAATCAGGCAAGATACCATGCCAACTCTTGTACATTATTTGCATACTTTCCTTTTCAGTTGTTATCTTCTTGTCGTATATAGTTTCTTGATGCATTCTTCATATTTAATTTGTTCCTGCTGCTCTAGTCTTATTTTCTCATTTTATGTGCATGTACATTAATTGCTCTTTTCCATGTATCACTATTTGTTTCATAGTCATATTGTGATGGTATATGTTTACTCTACGCTCTCTTGAGTTGACTCGATTGATTTCTTTAGTTCCTAGATGATCGTTATTAGGCATTGACTATACTTGAGCATTCTCGACTGTGAGTACCCATTGTGCTGCGATAGAGACTTGTTCATTTGACTACCTCATTCGTGAGCTCCCATTGGGCTGCGAAAGAGCCATACTATAGATTGGAAGTCCCCATTGGCCTACTTTCTATAGGACCGTGATCTCCCATTGAGTTACGGTTATCCCGATTGCTTGTAGTCATGGTTGATAGCATCATCGGCATGACACCGTCTTAGATGTAGAAATTTATTGTGTCTTAGTTGCTTCTCTTGTGATTATTTTCTTGTCTATCTTGCATGTTCATTTACTGTACTTTTGGCTCGTATTCTTTTGTATCTTGTTACGTCCCGCTGAGGACCTGGTTTTGTTCTCCAGATTTAGCAGACGAGGAGTACCCGCAGCTTTACGGATCGACACCAGACGAGGGTACGATAGCAGTTGATGGCCCTGCTTATACTTAGTTACTTTCTAGCATGTTTTAGTTGTATTTCCTTGTCTCTATTTTTCTATTTATCGGTAGTGGATTTGTCTCCACCCGACTTAGTATTATTTCTTGCTGGATATTCGACAGTATCTTTACTTTCAGTATTTATTCCAGTTTTGCTATTTAGTTCATATACTGTTCTGTTATGGATGAGATTAGAATAGACCGTGACTTGTATCATTGGACCTACTTATAGTTATATTACAGCTTAAGCATGCCCCGATGGATCCATTAAATTGGGTTTGTCCATCGGTGGGTGCTGTTGGCCATTGCTACGTGTCTAGTCCCTCGATATTTTGGGACTGGGATGTGACATAGTTTTTGTGGTGGCCCATGCAGGTCCTGTTTATCACTTCGGTTACTTTAATGTACCGGCGTGAGCCTGCAAATAGGATTAGAAAGATTAGGATCTCATCCATTTTTCTTGAATATCGCCCTTGAAATATTTTTTTGTATCAAACTTGTTTGCTTGAACTTGCATCCCGTTTGTTCCCTGTCCATTCTAATAATTATTCTTCCTTACAGAAAAAAAAATGAACCTCCATAGTGGACGCTTAACTCCAGAGGATCCCACTCAAGGTGAGGTTTTTCTTACCGATGAGATACCTCGGAGACCGCAGGAGGTTCGGACACTTCAGCCAATTCCAGAGCTACCGGAGACTCGACCGATGTTGGACGGCCAGACCTCGAAACAGGCACCAGAGCCACGAGATGACCAGCCTCTTCCTCATGACCAGCACCCACCAGAGGTCCCGATACCACCAGCTCCACAAATGCAGTTTTTTCCATTTCCCTCACAGTTTCCACCGATGGACGGCCAACAAATATTCCAGATGTTCTACGCCATGATGCATACACAACAACAAGTCCAGCAGTAGGTGCAACAACAGGCCCAACAGCGCCAGACTAAGAGTTTGAGAGAGAGCATAGTGACAGCTTTGGAGCAGGCAACACTTCCAGCATGTCGGCCATCGAGTGGGTCTATCACGGACTTTCGTCGACTGAAGCCCCTTTCATTTTCTGGCAAGGAGGAGCCCACTGAGCTACACGAATGGCTTACCAACATTCAGCACCAGTTGGAGGCAGCCGAGCTTCCAAAAGAGAGATGGATGATCGCCGTCCGGATGCAGCTGACCGGCAACGCACATTATTGGTGACTTTCTGAGGAGCAGCGTCTAGGACCAGACTGTGTCACTTGGGAGGAGTTCTCCACACTTTTCCAGGAGATGTTCATTCCGTCCACTGCTCATGCAGAGCTCCGGGACAAGTTCATATACCTTACTCAAGGTAGTATGTCATTGGAGGAGTACCATGCTGAATTTCTCCGCTTGAGCCGTTTTGCTCCTTACTTAATCTAGACTGAGGAACAGAAGGCTAAAAAGTTCTAGGACGGCCTGAGAGTTGAGCTACAGAGGTTGATAGGATCTATTGCTCCTATTTCTTACTCAGAGGTTCTGAAAGCAGCCAGACGTCAGGAGCGCATCAACAAGAAGGAGGCTAGCCAGAAGGCCCATATGTAGCAGCGATACCAGTTCGACCCGTATCAGGAGGACCCGAGAGACGTAACATAGTCCATCAGCAGACCAGAGCAGTGCCGTACCAAAACCAAGATAACCCGACGTGCCAATATTGTAATAGAAGGGGTCACACTCAACAAAATTGCCATCGAAGACTGGGCCAATGTTTAAGTTGCGGTTCAGATCAACACCAACTTCGAGATTGCCCAACGAGAGCCACAACGACAACACGGTAAAGCCTTCACCATGGCAGTTGAGGAGGCACGAACACCAGGAGCAACAAACATGGGTAAGATTTGGTTTTATTATAGCTAGCTATAGTAGAGTGTATTTCTAGTATTATATTAGCATTTGCTTGTTAGTTTCTTACCCTAGTTTAGAATGGTAAATACCTTGGACGTCATCAGTGAAGGTTCGTGATAAGAGACGTAACGTGCAAGGACCGATAGCTATGAGCCCTCTTTTAGCTAGATGGATCACCTACGGTTTGAGACCATTTGAGTATTCTGAATATTGTGGTCCCCTATCGACCACATCAAATATTCGACTATCATCTTGGGTTACGTATCATTCTTTCCTTGTTGAATATGTTTTCATGTTCTCTTCCCACTTCGCTTCACACTGTTCCGGATCACCTATTCGAGGTTCACCCAACATTCATAATAAGAGCTTAACTAACCTTCATTTGACCTCAACCTTTCATTTACATATGCCTACCTTAAATTTCGAGGACGAAATTTTTCTAAGGAGGGTAGGATGTAAACCCCCTAATTTTTTTTAAAATATTGAATTAGCCCTAATTGAGAAATTATTAAATTTTAGAAACTTTTGGTTGGCAATATTATTTCTCTTGATTGTTATTTTATCATCACTATTAAGTATCTTCAAATTCAACTTAATTATATTTTCCTATTAAAACATTTTGGTATCCTCTTAGTCATATTTTGTTTATAAATTTTCTGCTATCAATCCTTATGATCACAAAAATATTAGGCTAACATATATTGCTAAGCTTCCTCAAATTCTAAGCCATTTTTCCTTCTTCCCTTCTTGGATAACAAATCCCTTTGATTTCGTTATAATCATTTTTGTGGTTGTTGTGGTTCTGTTTTGTGTTGCTGGTCTTATTAATTTATTTAGAATTTCTTTTCTTTACCTCTCATCTCATTAGAAGCCCGGGTCAAACCTAATCTTTCCTCCATATAACACTTCTATCAAGCCAACGATATAGCATTTATCTTTATTTTGTATTATAAAGCCGACCCCCAGCCAAATGTTTGGCCAAGCTCAGTCAAGTAAATAAAAACCTGATTTTCATTTCTTATTCCAAGGCCCTTCACAACAACCCAACCCAATGACCTATTCCTATTTGTCCTCTACTTGAACCCTAACAAACATCCTATAAAAGAAAACCTATACTATTCTATTGGAGCAACAACCGCCGCCAACAACTTCATCTCTCCCCTTCACCATTTCTTTACCTTCATGTTTTCTTCAAATCCCCCTCATCCTCTATACATCAACGCCAAGTTCCCATAAACGTATTCACCTATTTTCTTCCTACTTTTAGAGTAGCAGCCAACGCCTGATGTAGCCGTCGCCCCCTTTTATCGCGGTATCGCGCCTCGCCAGCACCTCCGAACGGCGTTGCCAGCTCCAGCTACGAGCATGCGACGTCTGTGCCGAGGTTGCAGCCCAACCGATTTTGACGCCCCTCGGCAAGCCACCGGAGGCAACAAAAGCTTGACAACTGCCTTGCCCTCAATAGAGCATGCCACAACGTAAGCATTCCCGACCGGACCGAGTCTCGCCAACTCCTCGCGTCACCACCGCACGCTTAGAGCACCTCCGCGCACCGACATCTATGTCAACATTTTCGTGGGTCTCCGACGTTCGAGCTCACCACGAGCTTTTGCCGTCCCCGTGTAGAAACAACCAGAGCTGAGCCCCGGACGGTGAAGCGTGCATGGGAGTTTAGTAGAAATAGAAGTAGAGGTAATTCCTCCTCTCGTTGCTCTCTAATTTAGCCAGTAGTAGTAGTTGTAGTGAATAGCCTAATATTTTACTGTTCACGTAGGGGAATAGGTGTTAGAAGTGGTTGTTGATTCATGCAAGACTATTTACTAGAAAAAGAAGAATAAGAACAATAGATAGCAAATGTATTCTTTCTACTAGAAACCTTCTCCTGTGAGCATAGTTGTATATGTGTTTTAGGAACATGTGTAAAGATGTAGTGGAAACTATGGGAATAAGTAGGTACAAGTTTGTTTAGTTGGCAGGATTTAGAAAGAAGGGATTTATGATGCACATGCTGTTGTGTATAAGAGGAATGACATATTTGAAGTGTTTGGTTCAGATGTAAATTGTATGTATTTAGTTCACAAGTAGATGAAGAAATCATTAACATTGCCAAATCTTGTTCAGGTGAGGAATTTTTAGGAATAAGAGGCAGAGAAGAAAACATTTTCCCTTCTAACCCCTCCATCTCTGTCATTTTTTGTAAGCATCCATGTTTAAAGAAAAGTTCATATATTAGCTATATTCTTAAGAGAGCTTTTTGTTGTGTGTGTGTCACAATTTATAAGATTAATCTGCTGTTATAGAATTAATTTAATAGATAATAAGTGTGTATGTGTTAGCAAGTTATTAAATAGGAATCAATGGCAGTGCACAACTAGGTCTTAAATATCATAATCAAAATAGGTTATTAACCTTACTGTTATTAATTTGATTAGATAGATGGTAGTTAAATAATTATTTGTTAATATATGAGAATCTTGGATAATTTTGTTTTAGGACGTTGGATCTAATCTTTGATTCTGGACCTCAGCGGATTGGACGACATTCAGGCAAGATACCTTGCCAACTCTTGTATATTATTTGCATGCTTTCCTTTTCAGTTGTTATCTTCTTGTCGTATATAGTTTCTTGATGCGTTCTTCATATTTAATTTATTCCTGCTGCTCTAGTCTTATTTTCTCGTTTTATGTGCATGTACATTAATTGCTCTTTTCTATGTATCACTATTTGTTTCATAGTCATATTGTGATGGTATATGTTTACTCTACGCTCTCTTGAGTTGACTCGATTGATTTCTTTAGTTCCTAGATGATCGTTATTAGGCATTGACTATACTTGAGCATTCTCGACTGTGAGTACCCATTGTGCTGCGATAGAGACTTGTTCATTTGACTACCTCATTCGTGAGCTCCCATTGGGCTACGAAAGAGCCATACTATAGATTGGGAGTCCCCATTGGCCTACTTTCTATAGGACCGTGATCTTCCATTGAGTTGCGGTTATCTCGATTGCTTGTAGTCATGGTTGATAGCATCATCGGCATGACACCGTCTTAGATGTGGAAATTTATTGTGTCTTAGTTGCTTCTCTTGTGATTATTTTCTTTTCTATCTTGCATGTTCATTTACTATACTTTTGGCTCGTATTCTTTTGTATCTTTTTACATCCCGCTGAGGACCTGGTTTTGTTCTCCAGATTTAGCAGACGAGGAGTACCCGCAGCTTTACGGATCGACACCAGACGAGGGTTCGATAGCAGTTGATGGCCCTGCTTATACTTAGTTACTTTCTAGCATGTTTTAGTTATATTTTCTTGTCTCTATTTTTCCATTTATCGATAGTGGATTTGTCTCCACCCGACTTAGTATTATTTCTTGCTGGATATTCGACAGTATCTTTACTTTCAGCATTTATTCCAGTTTTGCTATTTAGTTCATATACTGTTCTGTTGTGGATAAGATTAGAATAGACCGTGACTTGTATCATTGGACCTACTTATAGTTATATTACAGCTTAAGCATGCCCCGATGGATCCATTAAATTGGGTTTGCCCATCGGTGGGTGCTGCTGGCCATTGCCACGTGTCTAGTCTCTCGTTATTTTAGGACTGGGGCGTGACATAATCCATGTAGTATCTCATAAGGCCTTGGGCTTATTGTTTGAGAAGATTGGTAGGTCGAAGTCGGTTGGTTATGATCCCGAGGTTTACGGTTATTCATATCGATATTTACTCGCCCTTCCTTGTGCACATGAGATTAACATATATCGTCATCAATCGATACATATTCCAATAGATGTAGTTTATCAACGTTGGAGACAGCTGTCGATAATGCCGACGGTGGAAGTTCACGATAATTTTTTTCTTTATCATAAGTGAAACTCCTGCACACAAGGTAGTGTGTCGCATCAGAATCGGAGAGAAGATCCATTGAGGTTAAAATCCAAGAAATTATAGTCCCGACAATAACTCGATTGCAAGAGCCATCTGTTGTTCGAACTCCTAAGGGAAGACCACACTCAAGAATGAGTAGAGCAAAAAAGAAAGAGATAGAGTCAACTAAAAGAGATTCATCCTTGTTTGAACATATTGAACACAATTTAGAGCAAGTTGAGGCAAAGTCGGTTATCGAAAGTGTGGTATTTTCTCAGAAAAAGAGTAAGCTTATTATTCGAAGGGAGAAGAAACAGAAAATGAATGATGCAGTCACGGCAGAGGGTTTAGATAACTTCTCTGATTCATATAGTCTATATATTCTAAATTTTCTACCTGAGATACGGGATTTTATTTGGTTTATTGTTGATATTCCTAAGGATGGCCATTGTGGATATCATGCACTAGCAAGACATCTAGGCTATTCAGTTGAAGCAGGATGGAGACAGGTTAGGAAAGAGCTGTACGAGGAGTTGGAGTCTCGTCTACCCTTCTATAGGCAGATACTCGGCGAAAAAATTATTGGAGATTTGTTGGCAAGCATACCTTGTACGGAAATAGTTACCGGACTATACCATTATATAGATGTCCCGCCTGCTGCATACGTATTCTCTAATAGGTATAAGATACCTATTGTAATTATCTCACAAGGCATTAACAATACTTTTTTTCCAATGTGTGCTCCCCCGGTCTAACACAGACTATCTAATCTATGTTCGATAGGGCTTGTCGGACAATACTTTATCATCCCAAGGTTGATCGATCATTCTCCTATTCCTCCATCTTCTACTCTATGGTATAAACACACACCAGAGGAAGCGATCGCATGAACGACACCCTACACGGATGCAATTGTTGGATATAAAAAGATGATAAAGATGGAGGATCCAAAAATCTTGTCGAAGGACTACTTTGATATTCTAATCGATTGATTCATCTTATACTGTATGTTGTGCAATGAGCCATGTATGTTGAACTGTATATTGAACTGTATGTTGTGCAATAAGTATTGTATATTGAACTGTATGTTTGTGCAATGAGCCATGTATGTTGAACTGTATATTGAACTGTATGTTATGCAATGAAAGAAATCTGTATAAACTAGAACTGTATATTGAACTGTATGTTGTGCAATGAGTCAAAATTTGTATAAAACTAGGACTGTCACAATCTGGACAGTCCCACAAGCTAAGAGGACTATCAAAATTGTGACAGTCCTAATTTTAACCCACTGTCTATTTTATATAAAAGTAGGACTGTTAGGATTTTGGCAGTCCCACAAGCAATGAGGATTGTCAAAATTTTGACAGTCCTAATTTTAACCTATTGTCTCCACCTTTATATGTAAAATTAGGACTGTCACAATCTGGACAGTCCCATAAGCTAAGAGGACTGTCAAAATTGTGACAGTCCTAATTTTAACCCATTGTCTATTTTATATAAAAGTAGGACTGTCAGGATTTTGACAGTCCCACAAGCAATGATGACTATCAAAATTTTGACAGTCCTAATTTTAATCCACTGTCTCCACCTTTATATGTAAGATTAGGACTGTCACAATCTGGACAATCCCACAAGCTAAGAGGACTGTCAAAATTGTGACAGTCCTAATTTTAACCCACTGTCTATTTTATATAAAAGTAGGACTGTCAGGATTTTGACAGTCCCACAAGCAATGAGGACTGTCAAAATTTTGACAAGTCCTAATTTTAACCCACTGCTTCCACCTTTATATGTAAATTAGGACTGTCAAAATTTTGACAGTCCAACAAGCTATGAGGACTGTCAAAATTATGATAGTCCTAATTTTAACCCACTGTCTATTTTGTATAAAATTAGGACTGTCAGGATTTTGACAGTCCCACAAGCAATGAGGACTGTCAAATTTTTGACAGTCCTAATTTTAACCCACTGTTTGCACATTTATATATAAATCTAGGACTGTCAGGAATTCGACAGTCCCACAAGCTATGTGGACTGTCAAAATTTTGACAGTACTAAATCTAACACACTAGAAATTTTATGTAAAACTAGGACTGTCAGGATTTTGACAGTCCCACAAGCTATGAGGACTGTCAAAATTCCCACAGTCCTAATTTAAACCTACTGTCTCTGCAAAATTTTATATAAAACTAGGACTATCACAATTTTTACAGTCCTGATAGCTTACAGGACTGTCCAAAATTTGACAGTCCAAGTTTTTAGCCACTGCCTATGCATATTTAACAACTGTATTTAGCAAACTTAAAACACAAATTGTAGCAAATTGTAGCAACTTAAAACATAATCAATCAAAATATTTCAACAATACATAACCACTCAAAGTTTTCAAATTGTAAAGTTTTACATGTCTCAAAACATAAATTTTAGCAAAGTTATAAAAATCTTGAAACATGGCCTAAACTTCGTGCCGCCTCTTTGTACGTTGCTCTCTATTTTTCAAGAAAGAGAAATCTTCAGCGTTGTCAATTTGTTGTAGCTCGTCATTGATGGCCATATAATTCGTACCCTGACAACTTACGAGGCTTCTTTCCAACTTTTTTACTTTTCTAGCCTATTCATGAGAATTAAAAAAAAATTTGTTAAGTTATAAACATTTACACATATCAAACTGAAAGTGAAGAAGTTGGCTCACCATCTTGACTAATGCAGTATACAAGATAGATTTGGCGAGGAGATCTGATGGTACACGTACAATATTGCCTCCGTATTTGAACAACGTAGGTAGTCCGACACCAACGTATTAGACGAGGTAGTCGTCGCTCTAATCCGTCATATTTACTGCTGGTTGCCGTTCAATTTCTCTAATAACGTGACGTTGCCACTCAGTGAAGAAGTCCGAGACCCAGTTGAACACCGCAGGAATAAAGTTTAGCAGTTTTGTACCTTGTAGAGCAGTTATCATTTTTAATGTGCGCTTCGGGACTGTTTGTACGTAGCCAAACTAACGGAGCACTCTATCAGACATATAAGCCTCCTCAATTTTATGACAACTTATCAGACCATGATATAAAGCGATTGGTTGTAATGGACGACTAGTCTGTCGTAAATCATGATATGGATCCCAAACAATCTGCAACGCATAAAATTTAGCATAACGTCATTTAGCATAACATAATTTAGTAAATTATTACCAAATATTAAAAAAATTGGTCACAATTTACCTTTTCTATCTTCATATCTTCGAGTGCATTCCGTAGGGCGGCCAATGTGTGTGGACGTTTGGCATCTTCCGTAGTTGGCTTCCATCTGCATATTTTAGGAAGGTGTTTGTCATACCCTCGTTAAGTTTAGCCCGCTGCAGGGTTGGAAAGTTCTCGTATATCCATGCCTTCACGTAACCAAGTTAAAAAAACATTAGTCCAAAAATTAACAACAAAATTTTTAATTATGTATACAAGTTGATAAAGATATATCTATTTATGGAGTAGAGTCTGGCATCCGGATATTGTCTTCGAACCGACGCGGGGTGCTGCACCAAGCTCATGGTAAAGGTATACGAGTATACCGCTTCCCCAAGATATTTGTTCCACCGTGTCTATGTCATCCAAATTCAGAAGATATTTGGCATGTATGGACGTTCCAAACTTTTCCGTAATGCCGACAGCCCCTAAGATGAACTGCATATATCTACGGGCCACATTATCGCTATTATCCACTTCGGGGTCCAGATCAGCGAATATCTCCTCCAAATATTTTAAAGGAAGTTCATACGACTTCTTGAATTCTCGAAGGGTGGTAAAACTAGTAGCATCAACTCTCAGACACCCTGATACATAATCCACGATATGGTCGTAAAAGTTGATGCTCGATTCGTCAAAAGTATGATTCATCATGACTTGACCATCAACCCTAAGTCCCAATATATGATGGACGTCATCAAGGATAATCGCTAACTCCCCGTTTGGTAGATGGAAAGTATTAGTTTTTGGATGGCATCGATCTACAAATACTGATATTAGTGCATTATCCACCGTCATATATGAGTAGTTACCCAAATATTATAAATCGGTGGGAATAATTTTAGCCTTCACATCGTCTCCCAATAATTCAAACCTCCATGTATTATATTTTTTGTCGTGGTTGATCATCGTTAACATACGAGAACTCTCCTGAAAAGTAAACAATTGGATGAACTTATACCTATATATAAAATATACTTATCTATAAATAATTGGATGAACTTAGAACTTACAACTATATATAAAATTATCATAACGTAATGTACTTACCAGATTGTTCCATATTTGGTATGCAATATGGTTCTCGATCGACGGTAACATAGAGCAACCGTTTGGATGAGTCTCGACTGGACTATCTGGCTGCTGAGAGGGTCCTGAACCATTAGTAGCCCAGTTTCTGAGAGTTTGTGGAAGAGTCTCGACAGGACTATCTGCATGCTGAGAAGGTCCTGAACCATTAGTTGGCCGATTTTGGATATTTGATATGTCGTCATCGGAGGAGGAAGAAGAACCAGAACTACTAGGAGGAGCACGTCTCTTCGAACGAGTGACAATGCACTTCGTCAGTCGACGTTTCCTAACTTCGGGGCGCACCTCGGGGTCGCGAATAGTGAGAGCTGGTTCAATAGTACGCTGAACATTGTATTCCTTACGCATCGACGCAGTAGGCCATCTTCTTACGATATCTTCATCCTCAGTGCCCTTTCGAGGGGCGTGACTATAAGACCAAAAAAATTAATTTTAACAGCCTAAATTAATTTAACATTCAGGACTGTAGAAATTTCTACAGTCCTATATGTATACAGGACTGCAAAAATTTTTACAGTCCTAAATTATATAAGACTGTAGAAATTTCTACAGTTCTCAATCTATATAGGACTGTAAAAAATTTTACAGTCCCGCATGATTCTGCTCGATACATTCGACGAATGTCAAAATTGTATGCCCTAAAATCGGGTAGGAGCATCCAGAAAAACGTTCAAACTACATCCTAAAGTACATTCAGGACTTATATGCCCTCATTTTAAGAATGGAAAGATAACCATTAAAAATTTACAAAATGCAATAGAAATTTTTAAATTTTTTGGAAAATTTTGTAAATGCAATAGAACAAGGAGAAGGGAGAATTATACCTTGATTCTTTCGAGACTTTGGGAGCCATCGACAAGGAGGAGGAGGAGGAAGTGGAGGAGGACAGCTCCGGCAAGAAAGGAAGGAGGAAGGAGGGCTCCGGTGGAGGTTTGGAGGGTTTGGGAGGAGAGTTTAAAGTTTAGGCTAGTATGAGTAAACTTTTGGGCTAGTATGAGTAAACTGCGTTCATTAATGGGCTAGTCCCAATCCTGGGCTAGCCCTAAGTAAACTTTGTAGTGCCCTTATCAACAGCCAAAAAAAAGCGAGACCGGAGAGAGAGAGAGTCCGGTGTTGACAAATGAGAAGAAACTTGTCATTGGTTCTTATCTTCAAATGACGTGCAATTCCATTAAATCTTGATAGTAGGGCTTTGTATCCGAGACCCAACACAAACATGAATATAACAAATTAGCGACCGACTACAACTAAGGAACCTGAAACGTCACTGTCTAGCAACATACTTGTTCATAGAAAAAAAAAACCACATTTTCATCGTAAGACATCAAATTTTATTTAGTGACGTCTTAGTGACGGACCAGCTTCCGTCACTAGCACTATCAAAATAAGTTAAATTTGCGATACTTAAAAATGTCGATAATTTGTTAAAAAATGTCGCTTAGCGATGTATTTGGCGACGTTCATGTGCGTAGTCGCGTATTACATACTCGCTGACACCAAAATTGTCGCTATCAGTCGGTACAATGACGTATTTTAGCGACTGTTGCACGTCCCTAATATTTTTGAAAATAGTGACGTTCAGCGTTACTACGTCGTTGTATAAGTGATGCATGTTTTTTTGCTAAACATCGTCAATTTCAAAATTATTAGCGACGTGAGATTGCCACATCGGTGACATTTTGCTACAATAATGCTAACATGGAAACATTTGCCGGCCGTGTCAGCATTTTAGCGATGTTTAGCGACAAATTAGCGACGTCCATGGTGCATATTAGCGACGTCATGATACAAGTTAGCAAGTTTTTGGACGTCGTCGAGCCTCACAGAACGTCGCTAATCTGCAAAAAAAATCTAAAAAAAATACTGCACTTTATAAAAATATTTAGCTGCAATTTATAATATATCACAGTTTTAAAAAGTAGACCGGAGCAACCCTCCGTTGAATTTTCTGGGTTCGTCGACCTTTCGGTGGAAAACTCAACACTAGTAAATTCACATACAGTTAATATGAATGATAAAATAAACTCACATACAGTTAAGAAAACTACAAATTTGCATTACACTATGTCCCAAGAAATATATACATGAATGTATGAAATAAATGTCCTATCTCATCAAATAATGTCACTAAAAGAATAAAAAAATGCATCAAACCCAAGAATGGGCCAATACACAAAACACACGAAAAATATGTCCAAACAAGGACTACTACTGATCAGGAGGAGAAGGAGCACCGCCACGCATATGGGATATGAGGAAGTTATACTGCTCTTGTGAAAGCGTCATCGATGTCGATAAAGGAGGCCGTGTCATCGGTGGAGTCGGTATTGATGTCGGCGAGTCAGGAGGACGTATCTGTTCTAATACTCGCAGTCAAGCATTGTATGAATCCATGCGGATACCATCGTCAAAATGCTCTCTGCCATTGACCTGCTCAACAAAGATTACACATTCTGCATCCTCAAAGTGCTCTCCGCCTTTGACTCGGTCATACTATCCTGTGCCGCATGTAGCCTCGCTAATGACTCGCTTATGGCCACCTGCGACCCCTTTCGCACCACTACCAAAATAAGTCAAAATAATGATATTTTTAGCGACTCCTGTACCAAACGTGGCTAAATTTTACAAATTTAGTGACTCCAAAAATATACGTCGTAATACATTGATGTTGGCGATAAATTGCAATAAATAGCGACAAACTTCAGGTAATATGGGAACAGACACCGCTAGGAGTAGCTGAACATCGCTATATTTTTAAACACAGTGACGTCCTTTCGTGCATGTTGCATTATACATAGCTCAGCGACAACGATGTCATTGCACATCGCTAACATTTTTAATATACGTGACGTTTAGCGACGTCGAAAGGAAGACGTTGCTAACATTTAATATTAGCCGATCAAAATTTTCCCCCATTCTCTCAAAATTTTCCTCTTCCACTACCAAAATTTGATAAAATAGTAACATTTTTAGCGACGTTCCTCACTGATGTCGCTATAATTTATGAATTTAGCGACACCAGAAAGGAACATCGCATAACGTCGCTGTTAGCGACTGTCTGTGACCCATAGCGACTACAAAAAATATTACGGAAGGACACGTCGTCAAATGTTGCTATTATTTTTATTATAGCGATGCTATTTTCTATACGTCGCTAATCAGCGACGTGTTTTAATGATGTCGCTAAAGTTTTTAATATAGGGTTAAGTTTTTATTTCTTCCTCAGTCGTTTCGTTCCCCCCAAATCACCCTAGACCCCCCTCGCCCCCGAGACCCCCCCGAGACCCCGCGACCCCCCTTACCCGTCCGCCTTGGTGTCGCCCTCGTTGACAGTGCCCTAGCCCCCATCATCGACCGTCGCTCCTCCTCCCCACTGGCGCTCCTCCTCCCCTCCAGTGGTCGCAGTCCCCCACCGACGCTCCTTTTCCCCACCACCGGTCCTCCTCCCCTCCGGTCGACCCCTCCTCGGTCAACCCTAGCCATCTCGGTAAACTCTAACCCTATCTCTCTCTCTCTCTCTCTCTCTCTCGTAGCACAGACACGTTACAACACACATACTAACACGACACAGATACAGACATAGACACAAACACAGACACAAATACTAAAACTGACCCTGATACGACACACACACACACACATACACACACACATACACACACACACTTTTACAGACATATACATGACACACACACACACACACACACACACACACACACACACACACACACACTAACACAGACATGTTTAAGTTGGACACGGACATAGATACTGATACTGACAAACACACACAAGCCATATTTTAATTATATATATATTCCTTTAAAAATTTCTAATATAGTGTGATTTAACTTCCTAGAATTATATGTTCATTTGTAAAAAAAATATAGAGATAGAAAATTCATATGTGTATGTGTTTGTAAAGAAAACCTGGAAGCATGTTAGGGGGAAGTTAAGGTGGCAAGTTGAGCCCAAAGGGCGAACAAAAGGCGAGCGAAGTGAGAAGCGGCAGAATCCCTGAGTTCTTAGCTGCATTGCTAAGGTTTCGTTACTTTCTTTAGTGTTTGCTTCTTTCCTTCTTCCATTCACATTTTATAGGATAGTATGATTAGCCCCTATTTCTCATGCGATAATGTTGATAATCATGCGACTATAATTTATCTTTTAGCATTTGCATCAAAGGTCAAATAGAGTTTGTTTGGAATTATAACACGTATTTAGCGACTGTAGAAGGTATATATAAAATTGGTGGGGTTGTGAAGAGATAATAGATATATATAAAATGTGAGTGTCAGGGGTCTTGGTATGAGAGTACTGATAGAGTATTAGTATGTGCCCCCATATCAAAATTAACCAAGGACAATATTATAGTATACACGGACACGAGAATGACTCTTCAAAGTCGAGACACGATACGGTATTGGGTTCTTCTAGAACTCGTATCCAACTTGGGTTAGAGCAGTGTCAAACATATCCTTAACACAAAAGTTCGTGTTCGGGTGGTTGTGGCACGACATTGGTATATGTATCGCGTAACTAGATTTATGTTACAAGCTAGATAAATATAAGTTAAGTGGTAAATAGTTTCACATTGATAATACTTATTATAAAAGTAGAATAACTAGGATCCTGAGGAAGACAATAAATATGTGACAACACCTATTTAATAGGGTTTGAAATTAGAGTTGTCCAAATGTCTACTAGTTTTTGGATAGTCACGAATTATAAAACGGATACTCATGAACCACGATATGGATACTCACGCATCACAAATCGAATACTCATGCATTAATATAAGTTGTTAATTACTTTGATGAACATGTGTATCCATCTTTGCATCCATTTGGATAATATACTTGAACGGTGTCTATTCATCTTTTCAGAAGTATCTAGAAATTGATCTGAATTATAACCTGCATTATCGTTTGTGGATGTACAACTGTCTTCTTGATGCATGGGGTGTAACAGTTCCTGCAGTTCGCCAAGGCATTCCCTCAGTACATGGATGACACCAAAATTAAGTATCCGTGTGTGAGATGTCACAACTTAAAATATCACTCATAAGTGGATGTAATATATCATTTATAATCGAGGAATTTTATGCCGAATTACTATCAGTGGATCTCACATGGAGAACTTGTGTCTTTAGCATCGGAGCCGGAGCCTTATGTGGAGCCATATATGAATGTCCACGACTACGCTGATTACGACAACGAGTGTGTGAACAGAGTTTTTATCGCTGTCGGGCCTAGTTTCGATCTGGACAATTATGATGCAGCTGAGGAGGCACCGAATGTCAATGTTGTAAAGTTTAGGGAGTTATTGGAGAATGTAAGGACTCTATTATATCCTGGTTATGAGGATTATTCACCGTTGGAGGTAGTTACATGACTATTGAGCATCAAGTCCAATTTTAACTTGTCGCAAGAATGCTACAACCGACTGATGGAGTTGATTATAGAGATCTTGCCGACGGGTGATAAGTTACCTAAATACTTCTACCGGTCTAATAGGATGGTGAGATCGCTTTGGACGGGATACGAGAAAATTGATGCATGTCGCAACGGGTGCATATTGTACTACAAAGACGACAAGGATGAAGATGTGTGTCAATTTTATGGTGCTAATCGCTACAAGGAAACTGGTATAGGAAGGCCTGTCGGTGCAAGAAAGTTGACCGATTCGATGCACTACTTGCCTTTGACGTCGCGGTTGCAGAGATTGTTTATGGTGGGGAGACTGCCAAAAATATGAGTTGGCACAGGCGAGAACAGATTGAAGGAGTGTTGGATCACCCATCCGATGGAGAAGCATGGAAGTACTTCAATCGAGAGTATACCATTTTTTGTTCGGATCCGCGTAATATAAGATTGGGGCTCTCATCCGACGATTTTACTCTATTTGGACTTTTGGGCTCCCAGTATTTGTGTTGGCCTGTGTTCGTCACCCCGTATAACCTACCGTCTTAGATGTGCATGAAGACTCCGGTTATGTTCTTAACTGTCAGTATTACGGTTCCGAACATTCCAAAGTAGAACAACGATGTGTACTTGCAACCGTTGATAGATGAGTTGAATTAGCTGCGGGAAGTAGGTGCCACCACGTACGATGTTTCAAAAAATTAGAATTTTTAGACGAGGACAGCACTTATGTCGACCATCAATGATTTTTTGGCTTATGGCATATTTTAGGATGGAGCACTCATGGTCGTCTTCCATGTCCGTATTACATGGACCGTACTAAGGCTTTTCGTTTGAAATAAGGAGAAAAATTGTGCTTCTTCCATTGTCATCGATAATTTATGCCTTTGGATCATCCGTTCCGGAGGAACATGAATGTATTTCGTGCCGGCGTTACGGAGAAGGCAAATCCACCTTCAAGTGGCCCGGAGATACGGTATGGGAAGAGTATAAAGACTTACCAAGTGCTATTGAAGAGCCTACTAAGGGGTATAAGTGCGATGCCATGCATATCGAGAAGAATATGTTTGATAACATAATTAATATTATGATGGACGTAAAGGGGAAGACAAAAGATAATTCCAAGGCCAGGTTGGACTTGGAAGAAATATGCAGACGCCCTGCGTTGCATTTGATAGACGAAGGGAATGGGAAGTATAAGCAGCCTAAGACAATTTTTTTACTGGACAAGGAGGATAAAGGAAGACTATGTAGGTGGATTCAGGGGCTAAATCTGAGAAGATGCGTCAACCTGAAGGAGAACAAACTGACGGGTATGAAGAGGCACGACTGTCATATATTTATAGAGAGGTTAATTATGATTGCATTTCAGAAATTCTTACGGCAGGTAGTTTGGGATCCTTTAATAGAGCTTAGCATATTCTTCAGAGATCTTTGTTCTACCAAGTTGATCATCGATCGTCTAGAAAAGTAAGAGAAGGACATTATGGTAATACTGTGCAAGCTTGAAAGAGTGCTCCCTCCTTGTCACTACCACATTTCGAAAATAGGAGTATTTTTGACTTTTTATAATATTTAATATTATGGTAGTTACAATTTGGTAATTGCATGATAAGTATATTTAGTTTAAATAAATATGTGAGATGTGTAATTAAATATATAATTATATACAGTGTTCATTTATTTTGAGCTAGCAGACTTGACCTAGAAGCCCAGTAGATAAAAACCTGTCCAAATTGTGGAATTCTGTATTTAATTGTTTTATCTATAATTTATTTATTGGAGATTGTAATTAATTACCGTATTTTAATTAACTATTGTGCATTGCCTTTGCTTCGATATTTGGAGCGCTACCCTGACTTTTGTCTTCCAACAAATTTTACAATCTTGCCCTAGACACGCCCGCCTTCCATTCTGCTATTTTTTGCAACTCATAATTATGCTCTCTGTGCATTATTTCTAGCCGCACAAAAATCGTCGCGGACGTTATTTAATAAATCCCTATTTTGTATCGTTGTGTGTTCCAATTGAAATTGGAGGCAATCTTGACCTATTTTTCGTGCGGTCCAAATTAGGGTAATATTCTGTTCTGAGTCTTCTTCATTATTGGTATTGATGACCTGACCTGATTTTGGCCCCTTGTACTCCTAATTAATTTTAGAACACAACTTGCATTTATTTCTAATTAAATTGAGGATACTATTTAAATCGATTCTGAAAATCCCAATTTAATTCCAGTGTCCTGCTATTTGAGCCCATACCGATCATATAGCGCCCCTGACCCTATAAAATATCGGACACCGAATCGCCCGTCAATTTTTCGTCATTTTATGCGTCTGTGCAAATACCCAAATTTAAGGGGGCTAATTTGCAAATTTACATTTTTGGTGTCAACACCTCATTTGTTTAAAAATAATGAGGGAGCCCTAATATTTTTAACATCACCCTCATCCCCACATGAAGAAACCTCATGTCAAATCTGGACCCTTCATTTAAAGGGTCAATCCCCACCCTTGATTTCACACACACCCTCTCCTTATTTAATGTCATGTCACATCAAGCCCTAATCCCCAAAATAAGCCCCCACCTCTCTCTCTCTCCTCTCTCCAACGTAGCCTCCTTCATTCCAAAATTTCTTTTCTCTTCTTCTTCTCTTTTCCTTTCTTCTTCTTCTTCTCCTTCTTCCTTTCTTCTTCTCTTTTCTTCTTCTTCTTCTTCTTCTTCTTCTTCTTCTTCTTCTCCTTTACTTAGATTTCAAATTCAAGAGAAAGAAAGGGGGGAACACTGTTCACCCACCCCGACTTCCCCTGTGCTCCGACTGCCACTGCTCACCCCGCTGTAATCACAACCACCCAGGCCGACCCCGCCTCCGGCGAGCTGCCCAGCCAGGCCACCGACCCGCCGGCTGCTACTGCTCGGCTAACTCCCTCCGGCAACTACTGCTACTCTCATCTCCTCCCTCTGCCGGTTCTCCAAGCCACCACCCTACTGTCCTCCACCTCTCCCTCGCGTCAGCCGACCCCGAGCGTCCTCCTCCCCCTCCATTCTCCCCGCTGCGACTGCAGCCGACCACCCCGGCCTACAACGACCGCTCCGGCCAGAGCTGAGCCCCCTCCCGCTGCCAACTCCTCTATCACCACCACCTCCATCACCTATCACCACCACCTGCATCCTCCACTCCCACTACCTCTATCACCTATCACCACAACCTCCATCACCTATAACCACTACCTCCACCATCACCACCACCACCATCATCATACTCCACCACCACCACCAGTACGAGCTCCCCCTGGCCACTTTCCGGCCAGCCGACCCCCCAACTCAGTAAGCTCCTCCTTCCTCTTTCCATTTCCCTGTAATTAGTGTATATGTATAATTAATTAATATATATATGTATATCTCTAATTAATGTGTAGATATATATATATATATAAATACGTATACGTATATTGGTGTGTGTATTAGAATAATACTTAGTGTATATGTATTCATATACATACAAGTATTATTTTGGTATATTTTCATATAGAATATATGTAATAAAATACGTATTTTGGTATAAATGTATAAATATGTAAAATACGTATTTTGGTAATTGGTATATATATATATGCACACATATATATGTATATGGTAAATGTAATAAGACTTGGTATATATATCTATATAGATATTCGACATATATTTTCGTTTTATACAAATATTGGTTGTAGTAATGTGGCATATGTATTTTCAACATATTGATATATATAACTACGTATTATAATATATATAACTTGTATATGTATATACATGCATTTTGTATACATACTTAGTATATTTTAATACATAAAATTAATGTATATAGTAAATATATTGTTCAACCTGTATATATATTATACATGTAATTAAATGATACATATAAATATTGTATATGTACTAAATTTGGTGTATATATATAAATATATACATATATATATATATATATATATATTGTAAGCATTAATGTATATGTTAGTTAAATAGGTGTAATGTGTTTTAGATGTCTGTCTACTAGATGACCCTAGTTGACTAAGTTCCATGCCGGGCATAGTCCTAAGGCCAGTATATTCTATTGTGTATGAGTGTAGCATCTGATACAAGTGTTATAATTGTGATCTGTTTATAGGACTGTTGTTTCACCCAGGAGATACTCTGGAACATGACCTCAATAATTACCAGCTAAGGACCCAAGGCAAGTACATTCTCTGATAATTTCCAATTGTTGATAATTTTTATAAGTTCAATAATCTAGAAATGTTACATCTGAATCCTTGACACTGTGCTACACGGACTAGTATAGCTTGGATCTGCAGTCATGAGATGTTACCTTATTATCATTTGACATTGTACACGACATGTATACTAGATATCGTACATGATAGATTGGACTTGCTCGTGTATCGTGACGTGTCATGGTTGGATCCACAGAACTAGTTGGGGGCGGAGGAAGTAGTTAGTAAGAAATATGATCATAACCTCTTATTGCAGTGTAGAACAATGTAAGTGTTAATCATGCTCTTCACATATGATTAGCCAGGCCCTATAGCTATCGTACATGTTCCCAAGCCGATCACATTTTGAAACTACTATTTCAAACACTTAGAATAGATTACAGTTCCCTATTTAAATCATATACTACATCACCCGTATATGATACTGTTCCTTGTTCTTTTCATTTTCATACTGACAGTATCATATTGCCTATTGCCTGTCTCTTTACATTGCCTGTCTCTTTAATTGTCATTGCATTTATTTCACTGTCTTCTCAGTAGCTAGCATCACATGTTTATTGCTTTATAGTCCTTATCAATTTAATGGAACTGTTATTTGAGATTTGTACTTTGCTCCTTCCTAACTGGAAACATTTTTCCAGACTATGCCTTAGAGGACCGGTGTCCGACACTTTATGGACCATATGGTGAGTAGCTGCAACTTGGGCTTGGTAGTTAGTTGTGATTCCGGGAGGTCTAACCGGAATCACTAGTTTTCTGATTAGTTCTTTTAGTAGACTATTTGGTACCAGATTTGTCTCCGGTATTTTTGATGAGACTTGGATATTTGTTGAGTTAGATTATTACTTTTTGACTTGTGTTGTATTTAATTTTGTTCGATATCTTATCGTACTGTAATCCTGTGATTGAGTATGTGTTCATTTTAAATTGTGTCATCCGTGCCTCTTTATGGAGATTGGATGCTTGTGTGAGATTGGCTAGATAGTATCAAGACCTTGACAGCGTTCTACCGCCGATGTTGCGGCGTAGGCTGGACGTACCCGCGTACTCGTGCCCCAATTCCGGGTGTGGGTCGTGACACTCCTGGATTGTTCGACTCCATGGAGCATTTACCAATTCATCTTTCCTACAAGGCACGTGTCAGTGGCCATGTAGGTTATCGATAGATATACCCGTTCGAACGTCAACTGAACCACCTAAAGAGAAAGGTAAAAAATAAGACAAAGGTCGAGGGTTCTATTTGTGAAGCCTATGTTCTTTAGGAGATTATAAACTTTTGCTCGATATATTTCAAGTCGAATGTTGCTACTAATAGAACAAGAGCTCTGAAAAATGATGACGGATATCAGGAATCTATTGATACAATATTGAAAGTATTTAATGCTTTCGGTAAGACTTCGGGCAAAATGATGAAGAGATATCTGAATGACGTCGAACTAAGGGCTGCTCAGTTGTATATATTACTCAACTGCGACGCGGATAGAGTGGAGAAGCTAGAAGGGTAAGTAATTAATACATCAACGTTTAAGCCATCTTAATATAATACTATACGCTAATATTGTTACACTAATCGGACAATATTTTATTATTTTATAGCATATTTAATGGAGAGGTGAGGTTGATGAGACCAAACATAATAGATGAAGAAGTAGAACAGGACATAAGACTTTATTTTCCTTCTTGGTTGAGTACATATGTAAGAATCTTTTGTGTATGCACTTCCACAATATTTAATAGAACATTGAACTTAATATCATTTTTTTGGTATTTAGGTCAATCGTCCCCATACAACACTCGAGAATTAGTCTATTAGAACTCTAGCCAAGGGACCAATTTATGCTGTCAAAATCTGGCCAAGCTACTCTATGAATGGGTTTAGGTTCAAGTCAACAAAAGTCCTGATAAGAGACAGCTTCTTGGATATCGATTCTAAGAAAAATAGTTGTTTGTGTATCAGATCTTCGAGCTACTAAGATATCGATCCAAGCAATAATTTTTATGGCATCTTACGAAAGATTATGGAGTTGACATATAATTATGGAACAGAGCCTGCTAAGATCGTGTTATTCAGGTGTGATCAGTTCTATTCGATCCAAGATCAAGGTTAAAAAATAGACAAGCATGGTCTTGTAGATATAAAATACTGGCGTCGATACCAAGGCTATGAACCATTTGTCCTATCAAGTCAGGCTCAGCTTGTGTACTACACAACTTATCCTAAATGGGGATCAAAAAGGTCGGACTGGTGTGCAGTATGCAAGACGAAAGCTAGAAATACCTTTGACGTTAACGAAATAGCTTATCAGGAGGATGAGCTACCTATTATAACAAATATTGTAGATGTTGACTCAACGAAAGTTGCTCATTACATATATAATCGTGTAGAAGAGGTAGAATTATCCGAAGAAGAAGGCAAAGTAGATGAAAGTGAAGATGAGGAGGACGAGAAAAATAAAGAAGATGAGTTTTTAGAAGAGGATTGAAGATAAAATAAAATATATTTAGAACTCTAGCCATGTGTTGTATTTTTAATATATAATATAACATCTATTTTAACTGTATGGATACAAATATTTATATTTGTTATCAATTATATTCTTTATTTCCATCTATCTTACCATATGGCACCCATGACCCAAGCACGTGCACGTCGCTTGAGAGAGGCACCTCCTATAGTTAATAAGGAAGTGACTGTTAAGGAGGAAGTGGTACCTCCTACTGTTAAGGAGGAAGTGACTGTTAAAAAGGAAGTGATACCTCCTACTTTTAAATTGGAAGCGATTGTTAAGGAGAAAGTGACAACTTCTACTATTAAGGCAAAAGTTGTACCTCCTACTGTTGGGCATGTACCAGCTCGGAGGGAAAATTTCAGTCATCCAGCACCTATAGCGGAGATTGATCACCTAGGCGATGCTTATACGAAGTATTTGAGGGACTGGGTTCTGGCCCGGCGTATTGAATTTCCTTGAGAGATTGAGAAATTGGATAAGACTTATGGTGTGACTGTGATACTTTTTTGTGCTTATTGTGTGACTGTGATACTTTTAAATTATGCTTATTGTGTGACTGTGATACTTTTATATTATGCTTATTGTGTAAGTGTGATACTTTTATATTGTGTTTATTGTGTGACTGTGATATTTTATATTATGTTTATTGTGTGACTGTGATATTTTATATGCTTTTGTTATATTTTGTACCTATGAAATTCAACGGAGGATTGGTCCGGGTTTGTCTATTTTTATGAACTTTTATAAGTCTGTGTATTTGTTTTATTATTATATGTTATTATCAGGTATGGTCGGACGACGTGGATCGTTCGGAGGTCGATCCTCTAGACAGAGTGCTCCTTCGATATAGGCTACTGGTTCCGGATCCAACTCTCAGAGTACTCCAATGTACCAATCTTTAGCATCTCTGACTCCGTCGATGATACAATATGATAGTACTCCTGGGACGAGTAGTTCTAGGCCTGAGACTACTCCATCTTCTAGCGTTCCTCCAACTGAAGGCACCATTGAGGCAGAGGAGCAGATAGAGGAGGTCGAGCCGACTCTATCTGTATATGTTCATAGCGATCCTCCATGCGTACCTCCGGACGAGACGATGATGGAGATTTGGACCGACGAGCCTCAAAAGTAAGTTAATTAGTTAACATTTTGGACCGACGGGCCAAATGATTATATCTTTATATTCATGAATTTAATTATCGTTGTATAGATATCGTCCATCGACGGTACAAAGAACACTGAGGGTATTTCTGAGGAAGAACTATGGTGGGCCTTGGATCACCAGATGCTCCTGAAGATAGGAAGGCATTCTGGTTTGCCCACTTTAAAGTAAAAATATATTTACTTTTAATATCAATAATTATTTATGTATATTATTTAACTCTCTATCTTACTTTTGTAGAAAACCTATTTCTATCCATCACACCAAGCTGAGAAGATCGAGGAGCAGTTTTCTTCCGTCGTCACCAAGCTGATCCGTGATGCGATAAACGATCAAAAGGCTTGTGATCGCGATAGAGCCCCAATCTTTAGTTGGATCACGCTTGAGCATTGGACTATGATGAAGGCGAGATTCAGCGAACCCAGGTACATAGAGAGGTCGAAGAAGGCAAAGGCGGCTAGGTCAAAGGTAAAAAAGTGGTATGGTGGCTCGATTCCCATGACAGAATATTTTTATCGTCTGGTATATATTCTATTGAATATATATTATTTTAATGAAAGCATGATAAGATGTTTAATTTTAATAACAAATAATATAACTTTTAAAAGGTACAGAGGGGTGAGGACGCCAACATGGTGACCGTCTTCCTGACCACCCATTGGAAGGGCAAACAACTCATCGATGAGAAGGCCATGCAGACCTATGTACGTTACTTTACCTTGTGTTAGTTTTAATATAACTTTGAAAATATAAAAATAGATATTTATATAGTTAGTAATAAGTACCTTAGACGTTAGTAACCATTTTTTTAGAACGAGTATCATAGACTACGCGAGCGGACGACTGCTAGTGCACCTGCAGAGGGAGGTGCTCGTACTTCCTCTCAGCTCTCTACAGATCCGTCGGCGAACGAGCTCTGGATGAATATTGTTGGTGGTCTTCAGAGGGATACATACTACGGTACGCGATCCTACGGCACCTTTGCTATGACGCAGTCATCCAGGGTCCCCTCTGGCAATGTGCATTTTTCATAGCCTTCGCAGGTGTCGGCACGAGCCCAGGAGAGCATTGACCGTCAGATTTCTGACCTGCGTGACGAGTTGGTACAGACGATGCGACGAGCCCAGTCTCAGTCGCATACTGACAATGCGACGATCACCGCACGTTTTGATGTGCTCAAGCGTAGCCTATTAGAGATTAGGACTCTGAGCCAGAAGATGGAGCACAACCTTACAGAGCTCAGGACTATGAGCCAGACGACATAGTGCATCTTGGCGACTCTGGCCGCGTCTACGGAGCACAGACATACAGAGCTGGATGGGTCGCATATGGTCACGAGTGACTCACTTGTAAAGATACATGTGACGCAGGATTTGTTAAGTCGGATGGTGGAGACAAACACTTCAGGATGGTATCTGCCATGGATTCATACAATGCTCGACTGCTAGCATTGGATCAGATACGTCCTCCTAGTCCACCCGTATCGACACCGACACTGATACCGACTCCATCGATTCTACTGCCTCCTCTATCGGGACCGGTGATGCTTTCTCAGGAGAAGTATGGCTTCCTGTTATCCCAGATGCGTGACAGAGTTCCTCCTCCTCCTCTTGATCTGCAGTAGTTCTTATTGGGACTTTTTTAGTATGTTGGTGTGTATTAGCCCATTCTTGGGTCATTAATGTACTTATTTCATAATTTTTACTACATTATTTGGATGAGACAGATGTGACATTATTTTAGATTTATATATTTATTTATTGGGATATTCCTGTGTTTTTGATATTCTTGACGTGTTTGTGTATGTATCGGTGTTGAGTGTTCCACCGTAGGGGTCGGCGAAGCCAGAGAATTCAACGGAGGGTTGCTCCCGATCTATTTATATAAACTGTGATTTTATAACTGCAGGCAGACTTTTGTTGGAAAATAATTTTAGAAATTGCATGCTTTTTCTCGTTTTTTTATAATTTAGCAACATTCTGCGACATTTATCGACGTGACAGTACGTCGCTAAATTATGTTAAAACGTCGCTAACTGGTATTAGGGACGTCGCTAATCTGTGTCAAAATATTGCTACATGTCGCTAAAAAGATGAGATGATAATTTCTGCCAGGTCAGTATTGCTGTAGCAAAACGTCGATGATAATATCGCTGATTTGGCAACGTTATGCGACAATATACAACATCTCTGATATATCGACGTCGCATAGGTGAACGCCGCTAATTTGGCGACGTTTACGCATCGCAAATATACGTCGCTATAGTGATGAATGGTGATAAATTTTGCGACGTTTACTCTCTCTCTCTCTCTGGCGCTTCCCCTCCGGTGCCCTCTGGTGCTCCAACTACGTACTCTCCGGCCCTTCACCATCGCTCCTCCGGCAGGTAAGCCTCTATCTCTCTCTCTCTCTCTCTCTTCCCTCTGTAACTGTTCTTATTTTGTTTGGGTGTTTTAGTGTGTTGGTTTCGTTTGGGTATTTTGATAGATTGTACGCTAGCATCAAAGCTCTTGGATCAATTTGGGTTATGAACAAAGAATATGGGTGTGCTCGATTAGGGTAAAGAATATGGGTGTGATCGATTTGGGATTGATTACAGAGCCTGCTTACATTTGGATTTGACTTTTGATCTATGAATATGCTTAGAATTTGTCATTAAACCTCAAATTTATAATGAACTTTTTGTAATATGTATGTAGATGCGTCATTTATCACTAGAATTTTGATGCTATATTTATCAACAAAAACTAATTCTGATTCAAAATATTAATTATTCCCAATTGGTATAAATAATCAATTTTTTTGGTTAAACAAATTAGTTACAACTCCAGGATATTTAGGTAACCATAAGTGTCGATTTCTAACTATGATACATGTTGTTTGATATTTATGGGTAGTCTGCGATACATCGATTTAACTTATGATTCAACGATTATCTTCTATATATTTATATTATGAGTCAAGTAATGAATTTTTGGGTACTCACTAGAAAGTATTTATATTATCAAAACTATGATATTAACCTTCTTTATTTATGTCCATCCCCACAATTGGCAATGATAGATGTATAGATCCGACACTTTTTTCTAGAGTGCACTTCGACCTGCAAAATTTTACTAAACGGTTCCTATTTAATAAGTCATTGACGAAAACTTAATTTTGCAACAATGAGACAAGTAGGTCTTCATGCTAGAGAAAATGGTAATATTATCGTATGAGTTGGTGTTTTAGGAAGACAAAATTAATTCAATATTATTTGAGTTGATAAATATAATTTTTCTTCTTAATTTTGTACAAATTTTGTTGTGTATTAGTAATTTAAGGATATGTCAATCGTCTGATACATCGTGTATGAAAGGATCCACAAATCCTTAAGTTGTTGATATGCCACCAAAGTTCTACAAAATTAAGAAGAAAAATTATATTTACCACCACAAATACTATTGAGTCGTCTTTCTAGAATATCAACTCGTATGACAATATTACTATTTTTTTTCTCGACAATCTACTTGTCTCCTTCTTCAAAGAACAAATTTTTGCCAACCTCTTGTTAAATATGTATCTTTTTGCTAAAATTATGCTTGTAGAGGTTTGTTTATTATTCTGAGGCGTCCATTTAATGGGGTTTGAAATAAAAATTATCCACATGTCTACTAGGTTTGGAAAGCAAAATCAAACTTATCTATTTACTTATTAGGTTTCTAGGTTCATTTATCTATTTTTAACTAGATATGTATATTAACTAGTCACTATTACCTATTAGTAATACATAATAACTTATAACTAATTATATCCCTAATGTCCATTGGTAATATATAGTCTAACAATAAAGAAAAATGGATAATAGTGAATCACGATACGAATAATCATATGTCATGAATACGGATAGTCATGAATTATAATACAGATACTCATGAATCACGATATGGATAATCACGCATCACAAGATACTCATAAATCAATATGAGTTGTTACTTTGATGAACATGTGTATCCATTTGAACAATATACTTCAACAATGTGTATCCATCTTTGCAGAAGTATCTAAAAATGGATATGAATTACTTCTTGTGACATCGTTCGTGGATGTACAACCATCATCCTGATGACATATGCGATGTGCGACATAAATTCATCCACGGGGTATAGTAGTTCCTATAGTTCGCCAAGGGGTTCTCTCAGTACATGGACAACACCAAAATTAAGTGTCTGTGTATAAAATATCGTAACTTGAAATATCATCCAGAAGTGGATGCCATATTTCATTTGTACTCGACGAGTTTCACGCTAGATTACTATCAGTGGACCGCACACGGAGAGCTTGTGCCTTTAGCATCAGAGCCGGAGCCTTGTGTTGAGCCGTATATGGATGTCCATAACCATGCTAATTACGAACACGGGTGGGTGAACATGGTTTTCGATACTGTGGGGCCTAGTTTTGATCCGGACAATCATGATGCAAAGGAGGCACCGAATGTCGATACTGTAAAGTTTATAGATCTGCTAGAAAATATAAGGAATCTATTACATCCTGGTTGTGAGGATCATTCACCATTGGAGGTGGTTATAAGACTATTGAGCAATATCAAGTCTGATTTTAACATGTCGCAAGAATCCTACAGCCAACTGATGGAGTTGATTATATATAGAGATCTTGTCGGTGGGTGCCAAGTTACCTACAGACTTCTACCGATCTAAGAGAACAGTGAGATCGCTCTGGATAGGATACAAGAAAATTGATGTATGTCATAACGGGTGCATATTGTAGTAAAAAGATGACAAGAACAAAGAAATGTACAAATTTTGTAGTACTAATCGCTATAAGACAAGTAGTACAAGAAGGCTTGTCGATGGAAGAAAGTCGACCGATTCGATGCACTACTTGCCTTTGATGCCGCGGTTGCAAAGGTTATTTATGGTAAAGGAGACTACCAAAAACATAAATTGGTACAGGCAGAAATAGATCGTAGGAGTGTTGGATCAACAATCCGATGGAGAAGCATGGAATCACTTTGATCAAGAGTATCCAAATTTTTATTCGGATCTGCGTAATATCAGATTGGGGCTCTCCTTCGACGGTTTTACCCCACTCGGACTTCGGGCTCCCATTATTCGTGTTGGACTGTGATCATCACTACGTACTACCTACCGCCTTGGATGTGCATGAATACTCCATATATGTTCCTAACTGTTATCATCCTGGATCCGAACAATCTGGAGAGAAACATCGATGTGTACTTACAACCCTTAATAGATGAGTTGAATCAGCTGTGGGAAGTAGGCGCCAACAAGTATGATATTTCCAGAAAGCAGAATTTTTACATGAGGGCAGTAATTATGAGGACCATCAATAACTTTTTTGTCCATAGAATATTATCAGGATGGAGCACTCATGGTCGTCTCTCATGTCAGTATTGCATGGACTGCACTAAGATTTTTTATTTAAAATACAGAGAAAAATGTACTTCTTCGATTGTCATCAATAATTTCTGTTGAAGGATCATTCGTTCCGGAGGAACATGAATGCTTTTCGTGTCGGCATTATGGAGAAGGCCAATCCACTACCAAGGTGACTTAGAGACACTATATGGAAAAAGGTCAAAGATTTACTAAGTACTATCGAAGAGCCTACAAAGGGGGTACAAGTGTGATGGATTTGGTCACACTCTTAACTGGACGAAGAAAAATATATTCTAGGACCTGCTATATTGTAGAACCAATCTGATCAGACATAACCTTGATGTCATGCATATCGAGAAGAATGTGTTTGACAACATAATTAATATTATGATGGATATAAAGGGAAAGACGAAAGACAATCCCAAGACTAGGTTGGACTTGGAAGATATATGCAGACGCCCAACGTTGCATTTGATAGAGGAAGGGAATGTGAAGTATAAGTAGCCTATGGCTATTTTCTCACTGAAAAATGAGGATAAATGGAGAATTTGTAGTGGATTTAGGGACTAAAATTTTCAGACAGGTACGTAACGAATATGAGAAGATGCATCTACCCGAAGGAGAACAAACTTACGGGTATGAAGAGCCACGACTATCACCTATTCATGGAGAGGTTAATTCTGATTGTATTTTTTTTACCGCAGGTCGTTAGGGATCCATTAACAGAGCTTAGCATATTCTTCAGAGATATTTGTTCTACTAAGTTGCTCATCGATCTTCTAGAAAGCAAGAGAAGAAAATTGCGGTCACACTGTGCAAGTTTCAGAGGGTCTTCCCTCCTGGATTCTTTGACTCCATAGAGCATTTTTTAATTCATCTTTCCTATGAGGCACGTATTGGTGGGCTTGTTGGTTATCGATGGATGTACCCGTTTGAGCGGTATCTGAACCACCTAAAAATAAAGGTAAAAAATAAGGCACGGGTTGAGGGTTCTATTTGTGAAGCCTATGTTCTCGAGGAGATTACAAACTTTTGCTCGATGTATTTCATGCCTCATGTTTCTATTGATAGAATGAGAGCTCCGAGAAATAACGACAATATCAGGGATCTAATGATGCAATACTGAAAGTTTTCAATGCTTTCGAAAAGCCTTCAGGAAAAATGAAGAAGAGATATCATAATATTATTACACTAATCAGCCGATGCTTCGTTGTTTTTCAGTACATTTAATGATGAGGTGAGGCCAAGTGGACTTTACATAACAGATAAAGAAGTAGAACAGAAAATAAGACATCATTTTTCTTCTTGGTTGATCACATATGTAAGGATCTCGGTAATTACTTTTGTGTATGCACTTGTACAATAATTAATGAAACGTTGAACTTAATATCGCCTCTTTGGTATTTAGGTCGATCGTCCAGATATAACACTTGAGAACGAGTCTATTAAAACTCTAGTCAAGGGACCAATTTATGCCGTCAAAATCTAGACAAGGGACCAATTTATGTAGAACATGAATGCTTTTTGTGCCGACGTTGATATCAAGGCTACAGACTATTTGTCCTATCAAGTCAGGATCAGCTCATATACTTTGCAACTTATCCTAGATGGGGAACAACAAGGTCGGACTGGTAGGCAGTTTGCAAGACTAAAGTTAAAAAATACCTTTTATGTTGACAAAATATTTTATCAGGAGGACGAGCTACTTCTTGTAACAAATATTATCGATTTGGACTCAACGGGAGTTACTCATTACATATCTATTCATGTAAAAGAGGTAGAAGTTTTTGAAGGGGATGGCGAAGTAGATGAAAGTGAAGACGAGGAAGAAGATGGAGAGAATGACGAGAATGGCGAACAAGATAAATTTTTAGAAGAGGATTGAAAATAAAATAAAATTTATTTAGACTTGTGACCTGTATTATATTTTGACTCTAGAATGTACCATCTATTTAGACTTGTGACATGTACTAGTTATTTACTGTGCAATTCCGTTATGATTGTAAAATGTATTATATTTTTCTTCTTTATTTTATTTTATTTTATTAATAATATATATATATGTGTGTGTGTGTGTGTGTGTGTGTATTTGTTTTATTATTATAAGTTTTTATCAGGTATGACAGGACAACACAGATCGTTAAGAGGTAGATCCTTTAGCTGGAGTGCTCCTAAGGTACCAGCTACTGGTTTCGGATCCTCGTCTCCGAGGATTCAGTATTCCAACCACTCACATCTCCGACTGCGTCGGCCGCACGTGACAATACTCCTAGGACGTGCAGTTCCAGGCTTGCGACTACTCCTCCATCCAGTATTTCGAGAAACAACGACTGATATCAGGAATCTAATGATACAATACTGAAAGTATTCAATGCTTTCAGAAAGCCTTTAAAAAAATAAAGAAGATATATCTGAATGACAATGAGCTAAGGGCTGCTCAGTTGTATATATTACTCAACTACGAGGAGGATGAAGTGGAGAAGCTTGAGGGGTCAGTAACTAATACGTCCACGTTCACGTCATCACAATATAATATTATACGCTAATATTATTACACTAATTGACTGATGCTTCATTATTTTTTAGCACATTTAATGATGAAGTGAGGCCGAGTAGACTATACATAACATATGAAGAAGTTGAATAGAAAATAATATATCATTTTCCTTCTTGTTTGAGCATATATGTAAGGATCTCGATAATTACTTTTTGTTTATGCACTTGCACAATAATTAACGAAACGTTGAACTTAATATCGCTTCTTTGGTATTTAGGTCTATCGTCCAGACACAACACTTGATAATGAGTCTACTAGAACTCTAGCCAAGGGACCAATTTATGTCATCAAAATCTGGCCAAGCTACTGTGTGAATGTGTCACGCCCCAGAACCAGAATACTGGAGAGCAGGGCAGACAAAGCCATCTATGTATATCAGAGTACTCTATACCCTGAGATACGGTCATGGCTGTCTAGACATGTGAGGCTTTACTCTATAATCTATCAGACAATCCTGGATCAAGAATCCTAAGTGTCTCAATCTCAAGCAAGCAACATGTTTATAAGATATATGATCACCAACATATAATAGTAATGCGTCCCAAATTATACTTATCTAGATGATCATGAAGCTAGTTACCAAAATAAAGAACTAGCAGAGTACAATATTACATGATCAGCTGTCACGCCCCAGTCCCAAAAATACGTAGGACTAGGACACGTAAGCATGCCAGCCGCATGGATATGGCAACTCCAATATATGGAAACCAAATCCATACGTATGCTGTAATATGAATATAAAATCCACAAGTGGTATAAAATATAATACAAGTCACAGGGTAAAATCTAAATCTCATCCACCAAAATCATATAGAAATAAATAACCAGTATCTATGAAACTAGATCTCAATAAGAAGTATCTAAGGATGATAGTTGGATGGAAACAAATCCACTACCAACTCGAATATAAAAGCAAATACAATATAAGTACAACACCACAACACAATATAAGAATACCAGCTATCCATCACAGCTCGAAGAGAAGACATCCTCGGATCACATGTAACCATCCAAATCTGCGCTCCTGTAAATACTCAAGAAAAGATACACCTGGCAGCGGACCAGGTCCTCAGAGGGACGTAACAAGATACAGAAAATACGAGCCAATTTGAATACAGTAAACATGCATATGGTTTGAAAATAAATAAGTACGCTGTACAAGATAATCTATATGAATGCAAATGAGGATAACTTTTCGACGTATGGGCAAGGGTAGGCTACTCGATCTACCTCACAACTCACACACACGTCAATGGACATCAGAAATCGACATACCGCGGGGGTAGCGACCAGCGAGACTCCAGAAATCGACATACCGCGGGGGTAACGACCAGCGTGACACACGCCCGTAGTGCGAGCTATATACTACGGTTTACCAGAGTGGTTAAAAGCCCATACGCCTAATAATTGTCCTCTATGATACTAAGTGCCATGTGTGTGTCAACATATCTAATACATAGTATTGACTGAAAGAAAACTACACATGCAAGAAATATACAGAATGCAATAAATAAACAAAAATATAAATAGAATGCAAAGTACTGTAAACAATTTGGCAAGGTATCTTGCCTGGGGTCCTGCTGCTAGTATGAATCAGAGTCCAAGTCACAAGTCCAAATAGCCTATGTATTACAAATTTATCACGTCAAAAGATAATTTATTTTAATTTATTTAATTATGGAATAGTTACTCTAAAATCTTATTTTAATCTTATTATTTTGATTTTTATGTTAATTCCTAAATTTTGTCCAAAGAAACTGAATTTTATCAACTCGAGACTCATGGCACACAAATCGAGGCGATCTGTTGACCAAAAAGTCAACCGATACAAACTCGACTTTCATGCATGATTTCCTGTAGATTTCAGCATCAAAAACATACTGGAATTTACTGCTCATTTGAATTCAAATTCGTTTGGAAATTATGGCACATACAAATTTTGTATTGTGCACCGATGGTTAAATTCTAACCTAGAAGTTCTACAGAATTAACAGTATGTAAATACTTCAAATTAAATTCTGGGAAAAATATATGTCGATGATCTCGACATTAGCTTTCCGAAACTTTAAACGGTTCATGATTCTGATTCCTGGTTCTCCCGGAATCGCGAAAACATCGAAACACGTCTATTTTCGGACATGCTGTGCTCTACGAATTTTCCAGAATTTAATACTCATAATTTCATAAAAAAATTATATAATCAGAAAGCTAACCTCATTATCGTTCTAACAAAAAAAACTGGAGCGCATTTGGAGTCCGGAGCTAGGAGATATCGTCTTTTTAATTCGTTATAACTAGTAGAAAATGAGGCTGAATTTATGACAAATTTTGACTATTTTTGGACGAAAAAGAGAGGAATTTGGGAAAAAAAAAATGAAGGATGAGGTATTTATAATGGTGGAGACTACTTAATTAAATACAACTAGGATTGGTTAATTTGGATATGATTATGATGAATTTAAATAAGGATATGATATACATTAAGTTGTATTCCTAGTAGGTTCATGATTTGAATTAATTTAAAGTAGAGTTTAAATCTATCTCAATAATTTATAATCTTGAATATAATTAAATATAATACAAATAATTTATAAAATCTTATTAATATCTATTAACACTAAATTAGCATCTATCTAATATTAAGACTATATATATCCAAATAAATCCTAATTAATTTCAAAAATCTAAAATAACCTAAAAATGATTCTAAATAAATATTTATATAAGTAAATATATCAAGAAATTTATTTGCTAATTAAATAACAGAATACTCTAAAGAAATTTAATACCTATAATAATATAAAATATACATAAAATATCTATTTTGGGTGAGGGGGTTTACAATCTACCCAACTTAAAATAATTTCGTCCTCGAAATTAAAATAGAACATGGTTTCTCTCTATCTAATCTCACTTGATCACAATCTAAAAGAATTCTCCTCAAGTTTAATAATGCAATTTTTACCCAACTTAAAATTTATCCATCTATCACATAAGGCTCTTACACTTAAGAAAAATATTCCTCAATTTATTTTCTCATGTCATTCAATCCTCAAAACTTTAACACCAACTATATCATATGTGATATGCCCTTAATCAATTATGAAAGATAGTCACCAAATAATGTGATTGGCCTATGGGGTATATCTTGTACTACCCGTGTATCACTTATATCCAAGCACGAGATTTCGTCTTTCCGAAACAAGGAAAGACGGAAAGCAACGGAAAAGAGTTCAATGAGGGGTAATAGAATGAAAGTATGGGAATCAAAGCGTTTAAAGAATTCAAATGGGAATTGTCAAGACAGTTGTGGATTGAAATCTTAATTTCGTAATTTCCTATTCACATGCTCACATCGGTGCAGTTATGTACTTGATATGATATGCTTTGTCGTATCTAGAGGGTAAGTATATTTGTCTACTGGTCCACTATATATCTCAATCCACGTAAAATACTATTGCGAAGGGCGAATCAAGCGCATTATGGCTAGCTAGACCATAATACACTGATTCTGATTAGACAATTTGTATTAGTGTAGTTGATCAGGCCCCAATAACACATATGTCATGAACAAGCTCGATATAAGATTAAGCTTGCAAAAACTAGGCTATAATAGCAGCATAATTCAAGGTAGCACAGAAAATATAACGCTGGATTATGATGTGAGAAATTACAAAATAATTTAAGTTCGCAAAAGCAAAAACAACATAAGCAATAATAATAAAAGACTCTACAATCTCTACAGTTATTATACAACCTCCTTATCTAAGTCGCTAGTCGACCAAATAGGGCAAGGACCTCTAAATTCTATGGTCTGAATAAACACTGTCGTCTTTTGCTAGCATGCGATAAATATCATTCGGTTACACTTCAATTAATAGGTCAAAAGACTATGTGATACTAGGTGTCAAACATTATGGTAAAACTTCTAACTAACTCTAGTAGTGTCTATACTACTCTCAAGTCTTCTTAATACATCAAGGGGTAATGGTATAACAATCTAAAGATAAGGAATTCTAGGTTCACTAGATATTCTAAACTTAGTGGTGTGTCTATATTCTCGTTATATTCTTAATAGGTGTGCTACTCTAATTATCATCCTAATAACAGGGGTTCCTATATTCTAGCAGGAGACTATACTCAAGGAACTATTAGGGAAGCACATGAATCAAGCATGATACAATTGTTCAAAATAGAACAGATAGGAGAAGATAAATCACAGTCAATTGTGGATGAGATCCTATACTCTAGTCCTAGGTGCAGGCTTGTTCGGTACAGTAACGTAACCGAGACAATATGCTCTCGACCTGCATGGGCCACCACAAAAACATGTCACGCCCCAGTCCCAAAAATACGTAGGACTAGGACACGTAAGCATGCCAGCCGCATGGATATGGCAACTCCAATATATGGAAACCAAATCCATACGTACGCTGTAATATGAATATAAAATCCACAAGTGCTATAAAATGTAATACAAGTCACAGGATAAAATCTAAATCTCATCCACCAAAATTATATAGAAATAAATAACCAGTATCTATGAAACTAGATCTCAATAAGAAGTATCTAAGGATGATAGTTGGATGGAAACAAATCCACTACCAACTCGAATATAAAAGCAAATACAATATGAGTACAACACCACAACACAATATAAGAATACCAGCTATCCATCACAGCTCGAAGAGAAGACATCCTCGGATCACATGTAACCATCCAAATCTGCGCTCCTGCAAATACTCAAGAAAAGATACACCTGGCAGCGGACCAGGTCCTCAGAGGGACGTAACAAGATACAGAAAATACGAGCCAATTTGAATACAGTAAACATGCATATGGTTTGAAAATAAATAAGTACGCTGTACAAGACAATCTATATGAATGTAAATGAGGATAACTTTTTGACGTATGGGCAAGGGTAGGCTACTCGATCTACCTCCCAACTCACACACACGTCAATGGACATCAGAAATTGACATACCGCGGGGGTAGCGACCAGCGAGACTCCAGAAATCGATATACCGCGGGGGTAGCGACCAGCGCGACACACGCCCGTAGTGCGAGCTATATACTACGGTTTACCAGAGTGGTTAAAAGCCCATACGCCTAATAATTGTCCTCTATGATACTAAGTGCCATGTGTGTGTCAACATATCTAATACATAGTAATGACTGAAAGAAAACTATACATGCAAGAAATATACAGAATGCAATAAATAAACAGAAATATAAATAGCATGCAAAGTACTGTAAATAATTTGGCAAGGTATCTTGCCTGGGGTCCTGCTGCTGGTATGAATCAGAGTCCAAGTCACAAGTCCAAATAGCCTATGTATTACAAATTTATCACGTCAAAAGATAATTTATTTTAATTTATTTAATTATGGAATAGTTACTCTAAAATCCTATTTTAATCTTATTATTCTGATTTTTATGTTAATTCCTAAATTTTGTCCAAAGAAACTGAATTTTATCAACTCGAGACTCATGGCACACAAATCGAGGCGATCTGTTGACCAAAAAGTCAACCGATACAAACTCAACTTTCATGCATGATTTCCTGTAGATTTCAGCATCAAAAATATACTAGAATTTACGGCTCGTCTGAATTCAAATTCGTTTGGAAATTATGGCACATACAAATTTTGTATTGTGCACCGATGGTTAAATTCTAACCTAGAAGTTCTACAGAATTAACAGTATGTAAATACTTCAAATTAAATTCTAGGAAAAATATATGTCGATGATCTCGACATTAGCTTTCCGAAACTTTAAACGGTTCATGATTCTGATTCCTGGTTCTCCCGGAATCGCGAAAACATCGAAATACGTCTATTTTCGGATATGCTGTTTTCTACGAATTTTCCAGAATTTAATACTCATAATTTCGTAAAAAAAATTATATAATCAGAAAGCTAACCTCATTATCGTTCTAACAAAAAAAACTGGAGCTCGTTTGGAGTCCGGAGCTAGGAGATATCGTCTTTTTAATTCGTCATAACTAGTAGAAAATGAGGCTGAATTTATGACAAATTTTGACTATTTTTGGACGAAAAAGAGAGGAATTTGGGAAAAAAAAAATGAAGGATGAGGTATTTATAATGGTGGAGACTACTTAATTAAATACAACTAGGATTGGTTAATTTGGATATGATTATGATGAATTTAAACAAGGATATGATATACATTAAGTTGTATTCCTAGTAGGTTCATGATTTGAATTAATTTAAAGTAGAGTTTGAATCTATCTCAATAATTTATAATCTTGAATATAATTAAATATAATACAAATAATTTATAAAATCTTATTAATATCTATTAACACTAAATTAGCATCTATCTAATATTAAGACTATATATATATCCAAATAAATCCTAATTAATTTCAAAAATCTAAAATAACCTAAAAATGATTCTAAATAAATATTTATATAAGTAAATATATCAAGAAATTCATTTGCTAATTAAATAACAGAATACTCTAAAGAAATTCAATACCTATAATAATATAAAATATACACAAAATATCTATTTTGGGTGAGGGGGTTTACATCAGCTCTAGCTATAGTCTAGAATATGCTTTACATGTAGGCCCGTAGGCTAGAATATCAAGTCCCAAAATATGAGCTAAACTCGTGCCCGGTGGCTAAATGCCTAAAATGAATAATGTACAAGATCAAGTAAGTGGGAAAGAAGACACCCACTCATGTCCTCTGGAGCTCCTGATGTTCACCATTTTGAGACGGGAAGTACGGGAGATCCTACGGTCATGCTCCAAAATCTGGCCATACAAAACCAATAGGATTAGACCCCAAAATAGCAAGTACCATAAGGGATCCAAACTTATGAACTAAAACCAGCATGCATACAAATCAATAGGAATAGCAGGTAAAGTGACAGTTAAACAGTTCTGGGGTATTTAAACAAGGATATCTAGAATCAGTACTCCAGTTACCATTTTCGCATCAGTTGTTAAAATAAATCAGGACGGACTAGATTAGACTGAAAATAAAGCGATCACGGCCAATCATGCCCTACGACTTGCTATCATTAGCTAACTAAGGTTATCACAGTCCTAGTTACTAACACATACAGTTTGAAATTTCTTACAGCCATATGCCCTACAGACTATCCAGGTTATTCAGACGAACGGGTACATATTATAGATTTATCAGATATAATTATTTCTTATCTTTTCTGGTAGTGCAACACTCGTCGGTGTGTTGGAAGTATGCACTTCGCGATGGAGAGCTCCAAATTCATCAAGTGTCGTTAGGATACCGGGATTGCATGTAGCCCAGAAATCCCTCTAGATGCTTTCTAGATTATTATTCTAGTTATTAGCCCAAAAAATTATTCAAGAATTTTCGACCGTGGTGCTCAGGAATCTGCCTTAGACACGATGTAAGACAAGACAGTAACTTGACGAGTACAATCAAAATCATCCACGGGGATACATGTCATGCATACAGGTGCTACTAATAGCCTTGATTATGATATTATAGGATTTCTTGTGTCAGGAGTGCGCTACGTCGAGCCACTATCAGGATTATCAGTACAGTATCAGGATGGTGCACTACGTCGAGTCACTATCAGGATTAGAAGTATCAGGTTTATCAGTACAGGATCAGGATTATCAGTGCAGTATCAGGATTATCAAGAGTTCATTTATAGTGTATAATCACTAGATTATGTCAGAAAATCTAGATCAATATCAAGAATGTCATATTCAGGAAATAACCATGATTAACTAAAATAATGAGATAAAAAAGAACCAGGTAATCATTAAGAGTTAAGAATATGAAAGAGAATACTGGCATACAGGTGCATAAATCATTAATTCAGGATTGGCGCATAAAATCAGGCATGAATAATAATATCCGCGCATAATGGGCCAAAAACTACTATTGGCGCACAAATGACCAAATTGCCAAAAATAGTTTTGGTGCATAAATCACTAATCCGGGCAGTTCTGACACACTTTGATAAAAAAATGCTCCGAGCAAATATGAGGCACAAATTATACTAAAGCGCACTTCTAGGACCTTGGTGTACAATGATATAAGTGCGTGAGCCAGGAGCTTGGTGCATAAATATATCATTGGTGCATAAATGAAAGTACCAAAGCTATAAAATTTGAGCACTTTTATCAAGTATGCCCATAGTGAGGTTTGTCACACAAAGAAGCGCATGAAGGTTTACTAAAAGACAAAACACAAGTTCCAATGCATGACACAGCAGTCGAGACGACCCTGCAGTCGAGAACACAATTCTTGAGAATGATCAAAAGTCATTGCTTAGTCATTAAATAATACGAAAGGCTACTAAGTGCATCGTCTCTGGAGAATGCCACAAAGTGTGCCACACAGAAAAGTGATCCATTCTCTAGAAGGGATAAAGTGCGCCAGTAACGAACACTAGGTGTTTTATAATCTGAAACACTTATTTTTCGTACCTAAGTTCTAGAACGGAAGAAAAATATTCCAAATATAAAAAGTGTTCTTAATATATTTTATTTTAATTTTTAGAAAAAAATATATTAATTTAGGTACCCTTTTATACTGTTCCAGTACATTTCAAATTAAGTCTAATAGAATACCTGCTCGCTAAAATTTTTTAAGAACCCGCTAAAACTCTTTTAGCCTCCAATCTGAATTTGGCCTTTTCTTTTTTAATTCTTCTTCCTCCTCCACCAAAAAACTATAAGAGATGAAGACCCTCTCCTCGAAGGGCGAAGGCCCAAATCATTCTGAAGGAGAACCTATTCTGAAGCCTCGTTTTGCTTGTAGTCAAAAGAGCACTCCCCCAATCTAGAAGCTCCCTCAACATTAGGAGGAGCGTCATCCTCCTCTCTCCAAGATCAAGATCAAGATCAAGATCAAGATCAAGATCAAGAAGCTCTCCGAGAGTGTCGTCACTCCGTCTAGAGATTCTTCTATCTCTGTTGGCTATGACCTTTCTGGTGATTTTGACCATTACTAGTAGTATATACCATCTTCTTCCGTTGAAAAAAATGATATTATGTTGCTTTCTATGGTTTCAGTATTGTAGAGGCCAAAGTCCCATCTTGAGGAAAATACCTCGTCCTTACCGATCTCAGCATCGCCATCATCGATGAGAACTACACTCACATTTGTGTGTATACCATGTCCATAACATGTTCGATGAAATGTGTGTTTAATTTGATGAAATACCAAGGACCTTATTTTTTTTCCTGTTTGTAGCTCAGAGATCGGGATTGCATGGAAGAACTCGATCGATGTGGGGACGGGCGTGGTCGACGTGGACGACTGTTGAGCAAGGGGAGTTTATACATACTTTGCCAGGATGGGAAATGCATGGCTGACTATAGTAAGTACTGGCTTTCAGATACTACGTTCAGTTTTTTCAAAAATAATTGCTATTTGAATCAATACCAAAGAAGAAAGTGTTCAAGGTCTATATCATGATCCACACGGGCCATGACAAACATATTTCAACTGTAAGTCTGAAATAACTGTTAATAGAGATAGGTTCATGAGATCTACTCAGTATAAAATTAAGTTGTTTTTTAGTCTAAATAGAACATGTTTTAGTCAACCAAAGAAGGAAGTGTTTAAGGTCCATACCATGATCAACATGGGCAATAAAAGACATATTTCTTATGTTATCTTTTAAGACCATGATCCTTCGAAGCTCCTCAATTATGAACTTTACCACCTTGATGGCTCAAAAAGGTCAAACAAATAACTGTGTTCTGTAAAATAAAAATGATATATCAGTCCAAAAAGAAATTAAGAAATTGTTGTGTTATAATGAACTCAGCAAGTAAATTATGGTCAATGTAAACATTGCTTGCTGGACAGTTTGAACTTAGAAAAGTTTGTTTCATCTCAAGATTGGAAAAGCATCTACAAAAGTTTTACACATAAACATCTAAGCAGTGAGTCAAGGACAATACTGAAATAAAATATAAAAATTGACTTAGTATAAGATATGCTTTAAGGTCTAAAATAAATCAGACTCGAGAAGAAAATTGGTGACCAGTACCCATCATACCAAATAAAGAGCGAAACAAACTATGGTGCATGGTCTTAAAAATGTCACAAAATTGCCAACCATGAAAGCCACTCATTCATCTTAACATGCATTGGTGACTGAATGTTTTCCAGGCTAAGAAAGATGTAATTCTTAACATCAGGGGTCGTCAAGATGAACTAAAAATTAGATTAATACCAACAGTGACTTGTTTGTGCCCTTTGAGACCAGCTTTGGAGGGTACTATTTTGAAACCAATATACAACCATTTTAGTGTGTCTTGTCTCGGTTTTGACAAGTTAGTACAATTTTATTAGTTTTGAGAGGAAAAACCTAAACTATACACATTGATCTTTATAGGTGTCAAAACACTAAGTGAAGCCATTCCAAAACCATTATACCACACTTATACAGCTATTTCCAATGCATTTTACCAATTGGGATCTAACCTATATGATGCATGGCAAGTTCTTCCTTAAATTACATTTTTGTTTATACCATCTTAATATTGCTTGTAATTTTTTAAGTGAAATTGATTTATATACATGTAGGATGACTCAAATTTGAGAAGGCTTTATATGAATTACTGCAACCTGGGAAAGTTCCACTTAGGAATTACTCAGGATTGAGAATGGCTAAAGATAATTGACCAAAATTAGTGTTTGGCCATAAATCTTATCTGCCAATGAGATGGTGCCAGCATCTTGCCTTATTATTTGCCCAAGAGAGGTCCATGCTGCCAAGAAGTAAGATAGAAAACCTATATTATTGGTTGCTCAATTTAAGCTCATGTAATCAAGAGGCAAACCATAATACTCCCACTTTATATAAATTTTATATATGGAGGAAAGATGAGAGAACTTACTAGAATATTGCATTCATCTTGAAAACTATATCACCTAAAGAATCATATACAACCATTTCATGGGAAAATAATAGCACCTTTGAAATAGTTTTCTATTAATGGAGGCAGCTAAGCTCTATTATCAACAAGCTAATCAGGATCAAGTATGCAACATTTCCAAGTAACACACAATTTGCCTAGATGAGACATTTCTAGCTTGGTCACATTGAAAAATGATTCCATTCATCTTGAAAATCATATAAGCAAAAACAAAAACAAAAACAAAAACAACCATCCCCATGGATAATACATAACCTTTTTCTTGAAATACCAGTCTACTAATGGTGCTAGCTTGGCTACTAAGTTGCATGGATACGAATATGACATTGCATGATATAGACACGATACTGGGTTTTTTGAGTGTCCCGTGCTTCCTAGTTGGGCTATATATAAGCAAACTTATTAGCATAAAGTATACAGGAGTTTGAAGGGCATGATGCACCTAAATGAGAAATTTATAGGTTGACCACATAGAAACATCAATAATTGGTGATTCACCTGTGGAACCATTTATCCAACTCATCCATTTTTATGCCTCTATGTTCTGATTCTTATTGTCTCTTATAATGCTACAATTTCGATTCTAGTTTGAGTCTTGCACCTCCATACTTGTTACCTAGTTCCCTAGGTATTGATACCTATCTCTTGACTACATTTTCTACACTTATGCTTATAGTTATATTATTTTAAGCAGACTGCTAGGATGGTGCTTAGACTAGTGAAGTTTTTATTGGTTTTCTACTAAAACTCTAGATGATGCTTACAATTTTATTGTTTTAATCGGTTTTCTATTAAATAGCTAGACTTGCATTTAGGAATAAATTAAAGGTGTGTTGTAGAAGTTTTTACACAAATGGTGATTACGGAGTTTTGTCATTGTTAATATAAATGGGCACAAATAATAAAGCTAAGTCAAAATACGAAAGTTAATATACAGTATAAGCTTCCCTTCATCCCATGGCCTATAGCTCTTCAAAGTTACAAAAAAGAAAAAAAGAAAAAAATTGAATCTGAATGTAGAGGATGCTGGCTAGCATTGCTTGTTAATGAGGCAATCATTTCCAGTATGGTAATTCAACCACTTCTTTATTGCTTTTATATATATATATATATATATATATATATATATATATATATATATATAAGTCCACTTATTAGAACACCGTTAAATATAAACATGCCTCGATCAAGTATTTTAGCTATTTAGTATTTATAGGACGAAGCAAGAGCAGTCAGGAGCTACTAGGATGTGCTTAGACTAATAAAGTTTTTATCGGTTTTTGATTTTCTACTATTACTTTAGATGAGGACAAAAATCTGTAATTACTTAGATTTTTAAAGAAAGCTGGGTCGCAGTCTGTAAACACCCAAATTTATAGAATTTAATTTAAAATTTTATTAATTATTATTAAAAAAATTATCATTATTTTAGTTAATTATAATAAATATTCGTTCATGGATTTATATTTTTGTGTATTAAATTAATTATTAAAATAGTGCAAAAATTATATTTTTGGGTGTATAATTAATAATAGAGTATTATGTAAAAAAATTTAGAATTTATTGGGGCCCAAAACTATTTTTAATGGCCATATATTTATTGTTTTATAAAAAAAACTAACCCAAACCAACCCAAAACGAACCAAACCGAATCAAACCAACCTAACTACCCGGACCTGGATCCTAAACCTACCCGCAACCCACCAGCCCGCTCACCCGTACCCATTATCACCCTGCTACAGTACCAAACCCCCTTAGCTTATGTAACAGCAAACCCATTCCCTTTCCCTCCCCCAAACGGCCACCGACCCGACCACTTCCCCTCCTTGTAACGCCCACCCCAACATCCTATAAAACCCCCAGCCTAGTCGACCCTCACCAACAACATCTTCTCTCTCATTCCCGACCATCGTCGCTGCCGTCAGCCGCCGGACCGCCGCGAACCACTGCTGCGAAGACAAGTCGCCCAATTCGAGCAGCAGTAACGTGAGGTATGCTACTTCCCACCCTTGTATCTCCCTGCATATTAATCCAAATATTGATCTGTCAAATCCTACAAGAAGACCACATGACCCTCTTGAACTCTGTATAATTAGTTCGGTGTATAGTGTCCTATGTCGATCACAATTCGTGACGCAAACAGGAAAAAATGACCCAAATTTGTAGTTCAGAAACTGTCACAAACACCCATGTTCATGGTTATTTTTCTTTCAACCTAGTTAATATTTTTAAATTTCACTTGAATAGTAATTTAGACAATATAACTAAGATTTAATCTCTTTAATTAGTCTATTTTAATTTGTTGTATGCTGTGATTTATTCGCGGTTGAAGTTGACCAAAAATTTGGTTTTCTAAACCCAAAATTTCTCGAAACAGGGTGCGGCCCGCTAAACGAGGCAACTTTGTTGTGTGCAGATTATACCGAAAGGCGCGTATCGTTAATACGGACGTATGAAATTTTGCAAAAGTTAATTTGGATGTGCGTGCACACCGGAATCAACGCGTATCCGTAAAAAATCTCGTATTTGCCTATTCTAACACTCGTCATAATTTTGTGTGCTTGTGGTTTCGTAATAAAACTTGTTCCATTGGATTCGTAGCGTTACGCTAGTCCTGTGACCGAAGTTTGGTTCAATTCTGAGAACGTTGACGAAACTCAGTTTCGTGGACCCCACGGTTTCATTTGACGGGCGATTTCGTGATCGGCTCATCGAAATCCAGTTCTGGATGTTCTGTTGAGTTTGTATCATTGTTTTGGACTCGTAGACATTAAGTTTGATGAATTTAGAGAACTTTATCTCTGGCACATTTTTTGGTGTGGACCCCGTTTTGACCAGAAACTGTCAATTTTGTCCCTGTGTCCAAATTGGACTTATGGATAGTCAATCCTAGCTATTTTATGTATTTTGAGAGTGATGGTAATGTTTGTTTCAGCATCCGGAGGCATACCTGGAGATTTTACTTATATCGGAACAACTGCCGGAGCTCAGAACACGGGCAAGTGTACCTTGCTAACTTGTAGTAAATCTTGTGATATTATTTGCTTGAGTTATTTCTATATACTTCTGTGTTGTACCTGTTCAATCTAGGACCGTGAGATGTTGCTTAACGTCCGAACAAGATTCGGGTGTCGACGTCGTACGTGAATCGTGTAACGTCACTTAGAGAGTTGATAACACGATCCTATATTTTTGCGTGCTTGCTTTATCAAGTACGTCATACCATGGACACTTGACACTATTCATGAAACGTAATCTTTCCTGAGTTATTCATGGTGATTCTGTATAGGCTTACAGGATTCGTGACATAAGACTTGCATATACATAGATATTATTATGACTCGCTGTATTAGCTAGAGGTCATGATCTTGCATGTTATGGACATGAGACATCGTGGACATGAGGCATGTTATTATATTGGATGGGGAGATACACACATGTTACATGCTGATTATATATATATATATATATATATATATATATATATATATATATATATATATATATATTTATTACTATTGCGGTGCTTTAGTCTCTGTTTCAGAGCTTGGCCCAGTACGTGATATTACTGCTACCAGCTCCCCAACACAGAGCTTGTAGTGGTCTCAGCCTGAGTACTAGTGATGCTCTCATTTGCATTTCATATAGTTGGTTACATAGCTTGTCCTGAGAATCTATTTTTATATATTATATTTTATTTGGCTTGAGTTATTCTTGTACCTTGCTATGTCCCATGAGGACCTGGATCCGGATTATGTCCCCAGGTACATCAGAAGAGGAATACCCCGAGATATACGGGACATGAGCTGATGTTGGAGCAGTACTGGCACCAGAGGACGAGGTTGTGCCAGATGATTTCTCCTTAGTATTCTATTACATACTCAATTATTTCTGCTTCCAGTTATTTCATATCTTGACTCTTGGATTTATGTATTAACTTATTATCGGGTTGTTCCCCGAGACACTTTTTATTTAGACTTGTTGATGGCTATATTTCTTTTTAGCTATTATCTTGATTGTCTATTATATTGAATTATGTTTAATTTCTGTGGATGAGTTTAGAATTATTCTATGATAGATGGTGTAGACTGCATTGATATTTATTACAGCTTAAGTGCACTCTAACGGGTCCATTAAATTGGGTTTTCCTATTGGATTTGTGCTGCTGGCCATTGCCACGTGTCTAGTCCCTCGGTATTTTGGGACTGGGGCATGATATAGTTTTTGTGGTAGCCCATGTAGGTCTACGACTATATTGCTTCGGTTTTAACTAAGGAACCAAGAAAGTCTGCGATTAGGATAAGTTATAGGATCTCATCCTCTTGTTGATATGTTCTTGACCTCTATATCGACTTCAAAATAATTTCTTGACTTGTATCATGTCTTGATTCCTCTGTGTGATTCTCATAGTTTACTTTAAATGTAGAGTAATGGACCCACGAGTCAGCAACGAGACTCCCGTAGGTATACCACAAGGTGCTGTGGTCACCTACGACGATGGAGTGACACCACCATTGGGTGGAGATCTATCCGCTCAACAAAGCAATCAAGCAGATCAGCACACCTCGAGGTCCCGACGAGACGATATTCTACCACCGCTGCAGTTTACTCCACCAATGCCCATTTTTTTACCAGGACAGGCTATGGACGGACAACAGATGTTCCAAATATTCTATGCAATGATACAAGCCCAACAACAGGTTCATCAAGAGGCTCAGCGTCACTAGGCAGAGAACTTGAGGAACAACCTAGTAACCGTACTGGAGCAGGCGAACCCACCAGCTAGGCGACCATCGACGAGATATATCACTGATTTTTGCCAGCTGAAGCACCGTATCTTTTCTGGCAAGGAGGAGCCCATTGAAGTTCATGAGTGGTTCACAAACACTCAACACCAATTGGAAGCAGCTGAGCTTCCGAGGTAGTGTTGGATGACTGTCGTAAGGATGCAGTTGACGGACAATGCACATCATTGGTGGCTATCTGAGGAGAGACAGCTCGGACCGGACCGAGTCACTTGGGAGGAGTTCTCTAGACTCTTCCAGGAGATGTATATTCCATCCATTGCCAGAGCGGAACTTAGAGATGAGTTTAACCGCCTCATTCAAGGCAACATGATGGTAAAAGAGTATAATGCATAGTTCATCCGTTTGAGTCACTTCGTCCCTACTCTGATTTCGACAGAAGAGAAAAAGGCGGAGAAGCTCTTCGACGAACTTAGCTTTGAGCTACAGAGATTGATCGGATCCGTTGTACCTATTTCATACACTGACATCCTTGCTGTAGCACGACGCATGGAGCGCGTCACCAGGAGAGAGTCCAGCCTGAAACGGCCGTTCACATCAGCACCAGCCAGAGTACTACACGGGGAGTCTGCAAAGTGACCCCAGAGGAATTTACTGCATAGCAGCATCAAGAGCCCCATCCCTTCCTACTTATCACTATTATGGTAAGGTAGGCCATATTGAGAGGGAGTGCAGACACAAGTTGGGACTATGTTTGATTTATGGATCCAACCAACATCCAGCCAAGGACTGCCCTGAGCGTTGAGAGGGAGCACCGATAGTAGACCGACCAACTTTACCAGCACCGAGACCAGCCCAACAGCCACCTAGGCCAGCTTATCCAGCATTGGGAGCACCACAGATGGGAGTTGGAGGAGTCAGACCACCAGCTCCAGGAGGGTATCATCCGAGGCCACCTTTGGCACCACAGACAGCACTATTCCAGCAGGCTCGGCAGCAGAGAGGACCAACTCAGGGACGAGGACAAGCATTTACATTGGCTATTGAAGAGGAAGCTACTGCAGGAGAGGTCATAGCAGGTACTATATTAGTAGATTCATTACTTGTTGTAGCTTTATTCAATTATGGAGCATCGCATTCATTCATAGATGCTAGATTCGTAGCCATACATAGAGTAGTTACCGCACCCCTTCCGAAGACTATGAGAATTCTTACGGGAGGCAAAATTATCCCAGTTATTGACATTTGTAGATCTTGTTCGGTGGTAGTCTGTGGGAGAGAGATGCGAGCTCAATTCTTGATCTTTTCTATGTTGGATTATGATGTTGTACTTGGTATGTACTGGATAAGTTAGTACCATGCGACTCTAGATTGTCGGCTTGGACCGGTTATATTTAGACCACCTGGACATCCGGAGTTTGAGTTTCTTCGGGGAGCCAAAGAGCAAGGAGTTCAGCCTACACTTAAGACACTCTCTGTAGAAGGGGAGCCCGAGTACCCAAATGTTGTATCTGAGTTTGTGGATGTATTTTCCGATGATCTTCCAGGCTTACCACCTGATCGGAAAATAGAATTCATAATAGACTTGACTCCAGGAGCGGATCATATCACTTCATAAGTGTGTGGAATTGAAGAAGCAAGTTGATGATCTTTTGGAGAAAAGTTTTATTCGGCCTAATATTTCACCAAGGGGAGCACCCATACTATTTGTGCCGAAGAAGGATGGGACGGTACACTTGTGTATTGACTACAGGGCAATGCATGTTGTAACCATCAAGAATCGGTATCCCTTGCCACGCATTGACGATCTATTTGATCAGTTGAGTGGTGCTAGTGTATTCTCAAAAATCGATCTTAGATCCAGTTATCATCAGATTAGAGTACGGAAAGAGGATATACCAAAGACAGCCTTCAGGACCAAGTATGGACACTATGAGTTCTTGGTTATGCCGTTTGGTTTAACCAACGCGCCAGCTGTGTTCATGAGTTTGATAAAAAGAGTTTTTCATCAGTACTTGGACACGTTCGTGGTTGTGTTTATTGATGACATCTTGATATATTCCAAGAGCCACGAGGAGCTTCTCAGAATCGTGCTGGAGACGCTGAGACAGGAGAAGCTATACACCAAACTCAGTAAATGTGAGTTTTGTCTAGATATGGTGCCTTTCCTTGGATATATCATCTCAGGAGAAGGACTTTCAGTTGATCCGGAGAAGGTTGCTGCAATAGAAACTTGGCCTACACCTACATCAGTCGCGGAAGTAAGAAGTTTTCTCGGACTTGCTGGATACTATCGGAGGTTCGTTGAGAATTTCTCAAGGATTCCGGAGCCTATGACGCGGTTGACGCGTAAGGACCAGGAGTTTGGATGGACGAAAGATTGTCAGAAGGCCTTGAGGAGTTAAAGAGACGATTGACGACAGCACCGGTCTTGACTCTTCCTTCAGGATCGGAAGGATTCATTGTTTATTAGTGATACGTCAGGCAGTGGACTAGGATGTGTTTTGATGCAACATGGCAAAGTTATCGCTTATGCATCGAGACAGCTGAAAGTTCATAAGAAGAAATACCCGACGCACGATCTTGAGCTAGCTGCAGTAATATTTTCATTAAAGATATAGAGGCACTAACTTTATGGAGAGAAGGTGGAAATTTTTACTGATCACAAAAGTCTGAAGTATGTCTATACTCAGAAAGAGCTCAATATGAGACAAAGATGTTGGTTAGAGTTGATGGTCGATTTTGATATAGATTTGCAGTACCATCCGGAAAATGCTAATATCGTAGCAGACGCACTCAGCAGGAATCCCACAGCTTATTTTTTGACGATGCAGTCCCAGATATTAGAGGATCTACAGGAGCTCAAAATAGAGGTTATTTTGCCAAGGCAGTGTGGGTTGTTGGCGAATCCTGAAGTTAAGTCATCACTAGTGGAGAGAATTAAGGCAGTATTATCCACAGATGCTTGGTTCCGGAGACTTAAAGAGAAGACGGAAGCCGACATGCAGACGGGACTTCAAATCCATGAGGACGGGACGTTAAGATGCGAAAATTGCCTATATGTTCCGAATGGGGAGTTGAGACATGAGTTAATATTTGAAGCACATAGCTCCATGTACTCTATTCATCCAGAAGGTACGAAGATATACCGAGATTTGAGGCAGTACTATTGGTGGCATGGGATGAAGAGAGAGATTGTACGATTTATGGCAAAATGTTTGGTCTGTCACCAAGTTAAGGTCGAGCATCAGAGAACCGCTAATATGTTACATCCACTTCCTATACCCAAATGAAAGTGAGAACATATCACTATGGATTTCGTTACAGGATTTCCAAGAAGCCCCAGTGGAAAGGATGGAGTCTGGGTTATTGTGGATCGACTCACCAAATCGGCATATTTTTTGCCGTTCAGAGTTGGACAGTCCACAAAGATTCTAGCCGACATGTATATACGACAGATCGTAAGGTTACATGGAGTACCAGTTAGTATTGTGTCTGATCGTGACTCAAGATTCACATTCCATTTTTGGCAAAGTATGCAGGAGAGTCTTGGCACCCGACTCAAGTTCAGTACTGTTTACCATCCACAGACAGACGGTCAGTCGGAGCGCATGATTCAGATCCTGGAGGATATGCTGAGGTTGTGTATGTTAGACTTCGGAGGGTCTCTTACAATAATAGCTACTAGACGAGCATCCAGATGGCACCTTTTGAGGCACTGTATGGCAGGAAGTGCAAGTCATTGATATGTTGGAGTGACATTGGCGAGCGTCAGATACTCGGTCAGGAGTTAGTGATGTAGACAGTTGAGAAGGGAAAGCAAATTCAGAGTCATCTTCAAGCAACTCAGGACAGACAAAAGCATTAGGCTGACACACCGCCGACCTTTGGAGTTCAAGGAAGGAGAGCATGTATTCTTGAGGATCTCACCTACTCGAGGTACTATTCGATTTGGGAGCAGAGGCAAGCTGAGCCCGAGGTACATTGGACCATTTGATATTTTGGAGCGTATTGATGAGGTGGCATATCGTCTTGCATTACCCCCATCTCTAGAGGGAGTGCATGATGTATTCCATATCTCACAGCTGAGGAGGTACGTGACTGACCCAAGTCACATAGTCGATCATTCTGAGATTTCAGTGGGACCTAGCTTGAGGTATGAAGAGCAGCCAGTTGGGATACTTGACATTAGTAAGAAGATATTACGGGGTTAGACGATTAGATTGGTCCGGGTAGCTTGGAAACATCACTCCCCCGAAGAATGTACTTGGGAACGAGAGGATATCATACGCCAGCATTATCCTCACCTATGCGAAGATGTAGGTATGACCTAAGAACTACCTATAGGTTACCATGATTATTTTTAAATTCCTTAGTAGTTAATTCTTAATTGCAAGGACACAATTATTTTAAGGTGGGTAGATTATAAAAACCCAAATTTTTAGAATTTAATTTAAAATTTTATTAATTATTATTGTAAAAAAATTATCATTATTTTAGTTAATTATAATAAATGTTCGTTCAGGGATTTATATTTTTGTGTATTAAATTAATTATTAGAATAGTACAAAAATTATATTTGGGTGTATAATTAATAATAGAGTATTGTGTAACTTTTCTGGAATTTATTGGGGCCAAAAACTGTAACACCCCTGATTTTTCAAAAAATTTAAAATTTATTTTTCACAATTTTTTGTAATTTTTTGGAATTAAAACTAAGGTATTTTGTATTTAAATAATTTTTAAATGATGTTAATTAATATTAAAATATTATAAAAATAATATTTTCTGGTGTAAAATAAAAAACTAGACATAGGATAATTTTTCGGGAATTTATTGGATCCCAGAAGCATTTTTAAAGTCCTAGAAACTAATTAATATTTAAACCAAATTAAAACCTAGAAATAAATCCGGTTCAATTGAACCAAACCAACCCAAACCAACCCAGACCCGGTTCAACTGAACCGAACCCAGCCTTATCAGGTCGGGTCGGATCTAAACCCGACCCGAAATCCGACAACCCGTACCCGCACCTAAGTTAGGTAGATCGGGTCGGATCCGCCGCCCGACCCGCTGACCCGGACCCATACCCGATCTGAACCCTAAACGGAATCCTTATTAGAATCTGATTTCGACCCGGCGTCGCCCCTATTTAATTCCCCTTCCGCCGTGGCCGGAACCCTAGCCATCTCCTCCGCCCGTCCCCGTCCAGAACCTCCCCGCAGCCGCCTTCCTCCGCCTCTTTCCCTGACCCGCTCTCCTTCCTCCTCCAGAACAACCCCCTCCACCGTCTCTCTCTCCCCGATCATCCCCGCCTCGCCTTCGCCGGACCCCTAAGTCGTCGTCCCCGACCTCGACGAACCCTTCCCCGCCACGGCTCAGCACAACCCTCTCCCTCCTCCTTGCTCCGCCCTAAGCCTCGAGCCCCCCACAGCCCGACCTTGCCACCCTCAACTCGCACCGCCCTCCGCCACCCTCTTCGATGACTCCACAACGCCGAGCAGCCCTGACCTCTCCCCGATCTCCTTCTCCCCTTCCCGGTCCACCACGACCTAACCCTAACCGCCTCCGTCGGCGCCGCCCCTCCGGCGTAGCCCTGAGCACCCTGGCCCGGACACAGCGATACACGGACACAGCACAGCCCTGTACAGTTGTGTCGAGCCGAGTCGACTCACGGACACGAAGAAACTCGTTCTACGGAGCCCTGTTCAGGTAACCCGTTCTCTCTCCTCGTTGACCCGTTTTCGGTTCCGTCAGTTGTGACGCGTAGGCTGTGTGACCCCCTCGATGCACGTGCAACCCGCTCGGTGCGTCGCGTCCTATGGCGATCGCGAACCGCGATCCAAAAATAGGAAAATCAACGCCCCATTTTCACCCGAAACTGAGTACGTCCTGCCAAACGGGATGACTTGGTCGCGTGCGGTCTTCACCGAAACGTGCACGCCGTTGATACGGACATGCGGGATCTCGCAGAAGTTGATTTGGATGTGTGTGCACACCGGAATCAACGCATATCCGCCGACAATGTCCCGTATCCGCCTGTTCTGGAATACGCTGTAACTTTGTGTACACACGTCGGATCGAGACGAAACTTGCGCCATCGGACTCGCAGCAATACGCTGGTCCTGTGACCCAAGTTTGGTTCGATTCTGAGAACGTTGACAAAATCGCGTATCGTGGGCCCCGTAGCTCCACTTGACGGGCGATTTTGTGATCGGCTCATCGGAATCAAATTCTGGAAGTTCCGTTGGGTTCATATTATCGTTCTGGAGTTGTTGACACTAAGTTTGACGAATTTGGAGACCTTTGACCCTGACACATTTTTCGGTGCAAAGCGGCCCACATATGGACCCCGCTTTGACCAGGAACTGTCATTTTTGTCCCTGTGTCCAAATTGGACTTAAGGACAGGCGTTTCTAGCTATTTGATATTTTTTGAAACTGTCGGTGATGTTTATTTTAGCTTTTGGAGGAGTACCTGCAGGATCCACTGATACAGGGACAACTGTTGGTATTCAAACCCCAGGTAAGTGTACCTTGCCAATATTGCAGTTCTTGTTACATATTTCCTTGTCTTATATATATATATATATTGTTGTACATACTTGACATAGGACCGTGTGACTTTACTTAGCGTCCGATTAATAGTCGGGTGTCAACATCGTACGCAGAGTTGTGTAACGTCACATAGACATGGATACACAGACCCTATACTTCTCGTACTTGTCTTATCAAGTACATCATAACCCAGGACACTTGACACTATTCATGAGACATAATCTTCCTGAGATATTCATGGTGATTCTGTGTAGGATACAGGTTTTATGACATAGACATTATATTCATAGATATTAGATGACTTGCTGCATTAGATATAATCGTGCGTGACATGGACATGATACATCGTGGACATGAGACGTGTGATTACATGGGGTGGGGAGAGACACACAGGCTACAGGCTGATTTCATATATATAATACATAGTAAACTACATAGTAAAATACATAGTAACCCCGCTACCGGCTCCCAGACACAGAGCTTATAGTGGTTTCAGCCTGAGTTTTAGTGATGCTCTCATCTTGCATTTTACTTAGCTGGTTATATAGTTTACCCTATTTACTCATTTATTTTCTGCACTGCATTATTATGGCTTGAGTTATTTTGTACCTTGCTATGTCCCCTGAGGACCTGGATCCAGATTATGTCTCCAGGAGTAGCAGACGAGATCTATCCCGAGGTATACAGGACAGGAGCATTAGCAGGACCAGGAGCAGACACTGGAGCAGTACCAGATCCAGTAGACGAGTGATCCCTGAGGGTATCTTCTGAGTATATACTGTTCCATACTCAGTTTTTGCTGTGGTTATCTTTATTCTTGTATCTTGACAGATGTATCAGACTCATTATCGGGTTATTTCTCGAGTTTATATTTTATTGAGATTGATCTTGCTGTGTGATTCTAATATTGTTGTATTCATTTCTGTGGATGAGATTAGTATATTTAGATCATCATTGTTGTATTACAGCTTAAGTACGCCCCGTCGGATCCATTAAATTGGGTTTGTCCATCGGTGTGTGCTGCTGGCCATTGTCACGCCCCGATCTCCCACAGGCAAATCGGCCGTTCCCGCTAGGCGGGAATCACCCTCGCCAGCGCTCCCGCGGAACGATCGTTTTGACCCATCCGGGCGTGATGCTGCACGAGCGTGATCCACGTCCGTGCAAGGCCGTGGTTCATTGGCTGGCGGTAAGAGTTCTAAGCCACAGAGTCGTACAGATTGTCCGAGTGCAGCGGAGTCATGAACGCATAGGCGATCGGTAACAAGTTCACTGAGTTGACAATATAGCGGAAGCATTGAAACACAAGTTGAAGTAAAGCAAGCTCTTTATTGATATAAACATGTGTTACAGGCGGCGTATAGCCGAGATTACAAGTCGTTCAAGCCTCTCTCTCTGAAACAGTAAAAGCGTGCCAAGTGGCTACAACTGTAGAATAATTGTACAGGCGATGTTCAGGTGAGTTCCAACATTATGTCTTGTATATGTGCTTCAGTCCCGGATGCACCGTTGCTTCGGAGTGATCTCCATGCCTTAGCACGCACGTTGGAGGCATCCGCACCGAACGAGGTTCTCCCGCACCCTGCATACAAACTGGTGGATTATCAGTACATTGAATGCACTGGTGGGGAAGCTACTCGCCCGCTCGACAAATCCAAACACGTAATATAAGTTCAGTGCACCAACTATTAAGTTGTCTTTCTAGTTGCCTTAGGATCAGTTTCATGCAAATATTGAATAGCCTAACGTGTCGGACAGTGCGCCGTGCAACATGAGAGGAAACACGGCGAGACTTACCAACTTACTATCTCCTTCCCTGTCCAAGGCAAACATTGAGGCAGACATGTTAATTCACGCACGGGCAAGTATAAACATTCAGGGGCATAGCATATGCAAACACTAGGGTCGTTTTAACATGATCGTTCAGGTGTTCAGTTGTTCATTGATGCGATGTAGTGACTCGCACGCGGATAGCCGCTAAGCGAGGATGACTTATCTATATGAACATGAGTCGCTGGCATAGCCATTAAGGACACTAGTCTTAAACGAGAATGGTTTGCAACGAAAGTACAGTGGGCGCTACAAGCCATCTCGTTTAGTACAGTAGACTATACAATAGAGTTCAGTCATGGAGCGGATGGTATGCAGTGAAAGAATGGTGGGCGCTGCAACTATCTCGTCCAATACAGTTGGCTGAAACAATGGAGTTTCATCCGGATCGGAGCGGCCCCAGTGCCCCGGAGACCGTCCGTGGAACTATGCCTCGTTTCCGAGTTGTCCGCGACATGCAGGTCAGGGTCTTTTCCAAATTCACGTGATACACGAGTACTGTAGAACAGGAGTACAGTGGTACAGTAGAACAGTAGTACAGTAGTGCACGAATACAGGAGATGCTTGAATCATGATTCTGTACGGTGATTTAACTTTGCCTTGATGCATTCCCCTGGTTCGGGGATTTGCCTTGGGTGACCTAACGGTCCCGGATACTTGCAGGTTCATTCAGGCACGGAACGACTACGTAGTAGTCTCCCGGGGTTGGATGAAAACATGGCAACATTCAAGCAGACAAGCATGTGTTCTAAGGAACATAAGTAAACACGTTTGCTCGGACCCGAAGGTAAGCCGAGAGATGAAACCGTTAAGGGACTTAGCATGCGAGGGTCTGAATATAATCAATATTTCATTTTCCATGTTCTAGCAAGCAATGCAAGTTGGGATTATTTCCTTAGCTAGGTGCGTTGGATTTATTAGCATACAGGGGGTGATTCACCTAGCGACTAGCATGAATATTCCATATTTTATGTGTGCTGGCTAAGCAAAGGCAAGTTCACCGTAGCCACCCACCTTAGCGATGATTCACCTCGGTAGAGCGATACGTCAAGCGAGCCTCTGAAAGTCCAAGCCGGATTCCTGTAGGGACAAGTCTGGATATCCTTTGCTTCTAAATTGAGGCAAGGCAGGTCGGGACAGTTGCACTATTGCCGTTTGAGACGGCAGTCCGCTTGAGCGGAACGGGGTGTTACATCCTACCCAACTCAGAAAAAGTCTCGTCCTCGAGACTTACTGAGGATAAGCAGTAATCTAGGGTTGAGGCAATCCTAGACAAGTCATTGCACTTGTTTATTTGGATATTCACTTGCACAAGCATCGAAATCAGCATATCGCTTAGACTGGATCGTGCGCACTTTCGAAGGGCCCCTCTAGCGTGAACACGTCAACCAGCTTAGTGATAGCGAAGTCTTACTACTCGAGTTTCACATTTTCTTAAGTCTTGGATGGTACACTAGTTCAAGGCGTCCCTCGAATAGATGCATTCAACCAAAATTAGAGTTAGTGAAAATCGGACAAGCTACTAGCGATACTCTCAAGGGTTCGCACAGGTTGGCACAAAGGCCACTCGTAGCATACAACCAGACAAGCAATCATATCATTCAAAACGTATTTTGAAAGTATTTAGACTTATTGTTGGAACATCCCATCGAGGCATTGAGAGAGAGCGTGCACATAACCCACGAACGAGCTTTCGAAACAGAGATATCGAATCGAAGTCCAAAGGCGTAGAAGCCAGGCTCTGATACCAACATGTCAGGCCCCGATCTCCCGCAGGCAAATCGGCCGTTCCCGCTAGGCGGGAATCACCCTCGCCAGCGCTTCCGCGGAACGATCGCTTTGACCCATCCGGACGTGATGCCGCACAAGCGTGATCCACGTCCGTGCAAGGCCGTGGTTCATTGGCTGGCGGTAAGAGTTCTAAGCCACAGAGTCGCACAAATTGTCCGAGTGCAGCGGAGTCATGAACGCATAGGCGATCGGTAACAAGTTCACTGAGTTGACAATATAGCGGAAGCATTGAAACACAAGTTGAAGTAAAGCAAGCTCTTTATTGATATAAACATGTGTTACAGGCGGCGTATAGCCGAGATTACAAGTCGCTCAAGCCTCTCTCTCTGAAACAGTAAAAGCGTGCCAAGTGGCTACAACTGTGGAATAATTGTACAGGCGATGTTCAGGCGAGTTCCAACATTATGTCTTGTATATGTGCTTCAGTCCCGGACGCACCGTTGCTTCGGAGTGATCTCCACGCCTTAGCACGCACGTTGGAGGCATCCGCACCGAACGAGGTTCTCCCGCACCCTGCATACAAACTGGTGGATTATCAGTACATTGAATGCACTGGTGGGGAAGCTACTCGCCCGTTCGACAAATCCAAACACGTAATATAAGTTCCGTGCACCAACTATTAAGTTGTCTTTCTAGTTGCCTTAGGATCAGTTTCATGCAAATATTGAATAGCCTAACGTGTCGGGCAGTGCGCCGTGCAACATGAGAGAAAACACGGCGAGACTTACCAACTTACCATCTCCTTCCCTGTCCAAGGCAAACATTGAGGCAGACATGTTAATTCACGCACGGGCAAGTATAAACATTCAGGGACATAGCATATGCAAACACTAGGGTCGTTTTAACATGATCGTTCAGGTGTTCAGTTGTTCATTGATGCGATGTAGTGACTCGCATGCGGATAGCCGCTAAGCGAGGATGACTTATCTATATGAACATGAGTCGCTGGCATAGCCATTAAGGACACTAGTCTTAAACGAGAATGGTTTGCAACGAAAGTACAGTGGGCGCTACAAGCCATCTCGTTTAGTACAGTAGACTATACAGTAGAGTTCAGCCATGGAGCGGATGGTATGCAGCGAAAGAACGGTGGGCGCTGCACACTATCTCGTCCAGTACAGTTGGCTGAAATAATGGAGTTCCATCCGGATCGGAGCGGCCCCAGTGCCCCGGAGACCGTCCGTGGAACTATGCCTCATTTTCGAGTTGTCTGCGACATGCAGGTCAGGGTCTTTTCCAAATTTACGTGATACACGAGTATTGTAGAACATGATTACAGTGGTATAGTAGAACAGTAGTACAATAGTGCACGAGTACATGAGATGCTTGAATCATGATTCTGTACGGTGATTTAACTTTGCCTTGATGCATTCCCCTGGTTCGGAGATTTGCCTTGGGTGACTTAAAGGTCCCGGATACTTGCAGGTTCATTCAGGCACGGAACGACTACGTAGTAGTCTCCCGGGGTTGGATGAAAATATGGCAACATTCAAGCAGACAAGCATGCGTTCTAAGGAACATAAGTAAACACGTTTGCTCGGACCCAAAGGTAAGCCGAGAGATGAAACCGTTAAGGGACTTAGCATGCGAGGGTCTGAATATAATCAATATTTCATTTTCCATGTTCTAGCAAGCAATACAAGTTGGGATTATTCCCTTAGCTAGGTGCGTTGGATTTATTAGCATGCAGGGGGTGATTCACCTAGCGACTAGCATGAATATTCCACATTTTATGTGTGCTGGCTAAGCAAAGGCAAGTTCACCGTAGCCATCCACCTTAGCGATGATTCGCCTCGGTAGAGCGATACGTCAAGCGAGCCTCTGAAAGTCCAAGCCGGATTCCTGTAGGGACAAGTCTGGATATCCTTTGCTTCTCGTTTGAAGCAAGGCGGGTCGGGACAGTTGCACTATTGTCGTTTGAGACGGCAGTCCGCTTGAGCGGAACGGGGTGTTACAGCCATTGCCACGTGTCTAGTCCTTCGATATTTTGGGATTGGGACGTGACTTGGTTTTTGTGGTGGCCCATGCAGGTCTACGACTAAATTGTTCGGTTTCAACTTAGGGACCGAGCAAGCCTGTAATAAGAATAGGATAAGTTTTTGGATCTCATCCACTTGCTTGAATCGTTCTTGACATCTATATCGGATTCGAATTAATTTTTTGACTTGCATCCTGCCTTGATTCCTGTGCGCCTCTTATTGTTTATTTTGGTTGTTACTCTAAATTTTTTTACTATGTGATTGGTAATTAGAACTTGACAGTTTAAGTTATTATTGTAGATTATGACCTAATGATTACCCCTTAGCTTTAAATCGCGTAATTAGTACCCCCACCTCGATACAAGTTAGATTCCTTTCCCCTTAACGGCCAGTAACTCTTCTATCCTCACTATCGACACTTGTTCTATAAGCACTAAGACTAAGACTTAAGACGACCATGACCTATGTAATATAGGAGGATACCCTAATAGGTACCAAGAGTTTCCACGGTATCCTTAAGATGATTTCAGTATTAGTTTATTGTTTTAAGTTGGGTAGTATGCCTCACAACATAGTACCACCTAGCCCTATTGACCCATTGATGAAGTGAACTAGGATGACACAACTTTAGACTAGCATAAGACGACAGTGTTTGTTCAGACAACAGAATTTAGAGGTCCTTGCCCCCATTTGGTCGACTAGCGACATAGACAAGGAGGTTGTATGATAACTGTAGAGATTGTAGAGTCTTTATTATTATTGCTTATTTTGTTTTTGCCTTTTGTGAACTTGAATTAATTTGTACCTCCTTTCATCATCATCTAGCGAACTTATATTTGTTGTACTACCTTGACTTATGCTGCTAATATAGCCTAGTTTTGCAAGCTTACCCTTCTATCGAGCTTGATCATGATATATGTATTAGTGGGTTAACACACTAATACATTTCAGAATCAGTATATTAAGGTCTAGCTAACCTTAGTGCGCTGGATTCGCCCCTCGTAATACTACTTTACGTGGATTGAGATATGTAGTGATTAGTAGACGAATATACTTGCCCTGGACATGTCTGACATATCATATCGGTTACATAACTGTACTAATACGAGCATGCGAACGAAGAATTACCAGAATAGGATTTCAATCCACAACTGCTTAACAATTCCCATTTGAATTCTTTAAACGCCTTAATCCCGATACTTATATTCTATTACCTCACCCTTGAACTCTTTATTATTGATCTCCATCTTCCCTTATTTCGGAAAGACGAAGCCTCGTGCTTGGTATAAGTTTGATATATAGACAGTACTAGATATACCCCACAGGCCGGTCGCATTGTTGATGACCCTTTTATAAATGATTAAGGGAATATCATAGGTGATATGTTTGGTGTTAAAGACTTGAGGATTCAATAACATGATTAAATAATTTGGGGCATAGCTTTCTTAGATGTATAGCCTTAGATGATAGATGGGTAAATTTTAAGTTGGGTAGAGATCGCAATGTTCACTTCAGAGGAATTCTTTAGCCTGTAACCAAGTGAGATGTGATAGAGAGACCCTACCCTAGTTTAATTTCGAGGACGAAATTTTTATAAGTTGGGTAGATTGTAACCCCCCTGATTTTTCAAAATTTTTAAAATTTATTTTTCACAATTTTCTGTAATTTTTTGGAACTAAAATTAAGGTATTTTGTATTTAAATAATTTTTAAATAATGTTAGTTAATATTAAAATATTCTAAAAATAATATTTTCTGGTGTAAAATGAAAAACTGGACATAGGATAATTTTTCGGGAATTTATTGGACCCCAGAAGCATTTTTAAAGCCCTAGAAACTAATTAATATTTAAACCAAATTAAACCCTAGAAATAAACCCGGTTCAATTGAACCAAACCAACCCAGACCCGGTTCAACTGAACCGCACCCAGCCTTATCAGGTCGGGTCGGATCTAAACTCGACCCGAAACCCGACAACCCGTACCCGCACCTAAGTTAGGTGGATCGGGTCGGATCCGCCGCCCGACCCGCTGACCCGGACCCATACCCGATCTGAACCCTAAACGGAATCCTAATTCGAATCCGATTTCGACCCGGCGGCGCCCCTATTTAATTCCCCTTCCGCCGTGGCCGGAACCCTAGCCATCTCCTCCGCCCGTCCCCGTCCAGAACCTCCCCGCAGCCGCCTTCCTCCGCCTCTTTCCTCGACCCGCTCTTCTTCCTCCTCCAGAACAACCCCCTCCACCGTCTCGCCTCCGACTCTCTCTCCCCGATCATCCCCGCCTCGCCTTCGCCGGATTCCTAAGTCGTCGTCCCCGACCTCGACGAACCCTTCCCCGCCACCGCTCAGCACAACCCTCTCCCTCCTCCTTGCTTCGCCCTAAGCCTCGAGCCCCCCCCCCACAGCCCGACCTCGCCACCCTCAACTCACACCGCCCTCCGCCACCCTCTTCAATGACTCCACAGCGCCGAGCAGCCCCGACCTCTCCCCGATCTCCTTCTCCCCTTCCCGGTCCACCACGACATAACCCTAACCCTAACCCTAGCCGTCTCCGTCGACACCGCCCCTCCGGCGTAGCCCTGAGCCGCCACGGCGAAGCCCAGGCGAGTCTTAGCCGCACCCTGACCCGGACACAGCGATACACGGATACAGCACAGCACTGTGCAGTTGTGTCGTGTCGAGCCGAGTCGACTCACGGACACGAAGAAACTCGTTCTACGGAGCCCTGTTCAGGTAACCGTTCTCTCTCCTCGTTGACCCGTTTTCGGTTCCGTCAGTTGTGACGTGTAGGCTGTGTGACCCCCTCGATGCCCGTGCAACCCGCTCGGTGCGTCGCGTCCTGTGGCGATCGCGAACCGCGATCCAAAAACAGGAAAACCAATGTCCCGTTTTCACCCGGAACTGAGTACGTCCTGCCAAACGGGACGACTTGGTCGCGCGCGGTCTTCACCGAAACGTGCGCGCCATTGATACGGACGTGCGGGATCTCGCAGAAGTTAATTTGGATGTGCGTGCACACCGGAATCAACGCGTATCCGCCGACAACGTCCCGTATTCGTCTGTTCTGGAACACGTTGTAACTTTGTGTACACACGTCGGATCGAGACGAAACTTGCTCCATCGGACTCGCTGCAATACGCTGGTCCTGTGCCCCAAGTTTGGTTCGATTCTGAGAACGTTGACAAAATCGCGGATCATGGGCCCCGCGGCTCCACTTGACGGGCGATTTTGTGATCGGCTCATCGGAATCCAATTTTGGAAGTTCCTTTGGGTTCGTATCATCATTCTGGACTTGTTGACACTAAGTTTGACGAATTTGGAGACCTTTGACCCTGACACGTTTTTCGGTACAAAGCGGTCCACATGTGGACCCCGCTTTGACCAGGAACTGTCATTTTTGCCCCTGTGTCCAAATTGGACTTAAGGACAAGCGTTTCTAGCTATTTGATATTTCCTGAGACTGTCGGTGATGTTTATTTTAGCTTTTGGAGGAGTACCTACAGGATCCACTGATACAGGGACAACTGTTGGTATTCAAACCCCAGGCAAGTGTACCTTGCCAATATTGCAGTTCTTGTTACATATTTTCTTGTCTTATTTATATATATTGTTGTACATGCTTGACCTAGGACCGTGTGACTTTACTTAGTGTCCGATTAATAGTCGGGTGCCAACATCGTACACGGAGTTGTGTAACGTCACATAGACATGGATACACAGACCCTATACTTCTCGTACTTGTCTTATCAAGTACATCATAACCCAGGACACTTGACACTATTCATGAGACAGAATCTTCCTAAGATATTCATGGTGATTCTGTGTAGGATACAGGTTTTATGGCATAGACATTATATTCATAGACATTAGATGACTTGCTGCATTAGATATGATCGTGCGTGACATGGACATGATGCATCGTGGACATGAGACGTGTGATTACATGGGGTGGGGAGAGACACACAGGCTATAGGCTGATTTCATATATATAATACATAGTAAACTACATAGTAAAATACATAGTAACCCCGCTACCGGCTCCCAGACACAGAGCTTGTAGTGGTTTCAGCCTGAGTTTTAGTGATGCTCTCATCTTGCATTTCACTTAGCTGTTTATATAGTTTACCCTATTTACTCATTTATTTTCTGCACTGCATTATTATGGCTTGAGTTATTTTGTACCTTGCTATGTCCCCTGAGGACCTGGATCCGGATTATGTCCCCAGGAGTAGCAGATGAGATCTATCCCGAGGTATACAGGACAGGAGCATTAGCATTAGCAGGAGCAGGAGCAGGGGCAGACACTGGAGCAGTACCAGATCCAGTAGACGAGTGATCCCTGAGGGTATCTTCTGAGTATATACTGTTCCATACTCAGTTTTTGCTGTGGTTATCTTTATTCTTGTATCTTGACAGATGTATCAGACTCATTATCGGGTTATTTCCCGAGTTTGTATTTTATTGAGATTGATCTTGCTGTATGATTCTGATATTGTTGTATTCATTTCTGTGGATGAGATTAGTATATTTAGACCCTCATTGTTGTATTACAGCTTAAGTACACCCCGTTGGATCCATTAAATTGGGTTTGTCCATCGGTGTGTGCTGCTGGCCATTGCCACGTGTCTAGTCCCTCGATATTTTGGGATTGGGGCATGACAAAAACTATTTTATTGGCCATGTATTTATTGTTTTATAAAAAAAAATCAACCCAAACCAACCCAAGCCAACCTAAAACAAACCAAACCAAATCAAACCAACCTAACTACCCGGACCTGGATCCTAAACCTACCCGTAACCCACCAGCTCGCTCACCCGTACCCATTATCACCCTGCTACAGTACCAAACCCCCTTAGCTTCTGTAACAGCAAACCCATTCCCTTCCCCTCCCCCAACCAGCCACCGACCCGACTACTTTCCCTCCTTGTAACGCCCGCCCCAATACCCTATAAAACCCCCAACCTAACCAACCCTCACCAATAACATCTCCTCTCTCATTCCCGACCATCATCGCCGCCGTCAGCCGTCGGACCGCCGCACACCACCGCTGCGAAGACAGGTCGCCCAATTCGAGCAGCAGCAGTAACGTGAGGTATGCTACTTCCCACCCTTGTATCTTCCTGCACATTAATCCAAATATCGATCTGTTGAATCCTATGCGAAGACCACATGACCCTCTTAAACCCTGTATAATTAGTTTGGTATATCGTGTCCTGTGTCGGTCGCAATTCGCGACGCAAAACAAAAAAAATGACCCAAATTTGTAGTTCAGAAACTGTCCCAAACACCCATGTTCATGCCTATTTTTTTTCCAACCTAGTTAATATTTTAAATTTTACTTAAACAGTAATTTAGATAACATAACCGAGATTTAACCTCTTTAATTAGTTTATTTTAATTTGTTGTATGTTGTAATTTATTCGTGGTTGAAGTTGACTAAAAATTTAGTTTTCTAAACCCAAATTTTTTTGAAACAGGGTATGACCCGCTAAACGAGGCGACTTTGTCATGTGCGAATTATACCAAAATGAGCGTATCGTCAACGCGGACGTGTGGAATTTTATGAAAGTTGATTTAGTTATGCGTGCACATCGGAATCAACGCGTATCCATCGAAAAATCCCATATCAGCATATTCTGACACTCGTTATAATTTTGTGTGTGCTTGTCGTTTCACAACAAAACTTGCGCCATCGGATTCGTAGCGTTACGCTGGCCCTGTGACCCAAGTTTGGTTCGAACTCTGAGAACGTTAACGAAATCCCGTTTCGTGGGCTCCACGGTTCTATTTGATGGGCGATTTCATGACCGGCTCATCGAAATCAAGTTCTGGATATTCCGTTGGGTTCGTATCATCGTTCTGGACTCATAGATACTAAGTTTGATACATTTGGATTACTTTATCTCTGGCACATTTTTTGGTGCGAAGTGGGCCATATGTGGATCCCGCTTTGACCAGAAACTGTCAATTTTGACCCTGTGTCCAATTTGGACTTATGGATAGTCAATCCTAGCTATTTCATATATTATGAGAGTGAGGGTAATATTTTTTCCGCATCCGAAGGCGTACCTGGAGATTTTACTTATATCGGAGCAACTATCGGAGCTCCGAACACAAGCAAGTGTACCTTACCAACTTGTAGTAAATCTTGTAATATTATTTGTTGAGTTTTTTCTATATACATGTTGTACCTGTTCAACCTAGGACCGTGAGATGTTGCTTAACGTCCGAACAAGATTCGGGTGTCGACGTCGTATGTGGAGTCGTATAACGTCACTTAAAGAGTTGATAACACGATCCTATATTTTTGTGTGCTTGCTTTATCAAGTACGTCATATCATAGGACACTTGATAATATTCATGAAACAAAATCTTTCCTGTGTTATTCATGGTGATTCTATATAGGATTACAGGATTCGTGACATAAGACTTGCATATACATAGATATTATTATGACTCGCTACATTAGCTAGAGGTCATGCTCTTGCGTGTTATGGATATGAGACATCGTGGACATGAGACATGTGATTACAGTGGGTAGGGAGAGACACACAGGCTACAGGCTGATTACATACATATATATTTTATTATTGTGGTGCTTTAGTCTCTGTTACAGAGCTTGGCCCATTACGTGATATTATTGCTACCGGCTCCCCGACACCGAGCTTATAGTGGTCTCAACCTGACTACTAGTGATGCTCTCATTTGCATTTCATATAGCTGGTTATATAGCTTGTCCGGAGAATTTATTTTTATATATTGTATTTTATTTGGTTTGAGTATTCTTGTGCCTTGCTATGTCCCCTGAGGACCTGGATCCGGATTATGTCCCCAGGTATAGCATAAGAGGAATATCCCGAGATATATGGGACATGAGCTGACGTTGGGACAGTACTGGCACCATAGGACGATGTTGTGCCAGAGAATTTCTCCTGAGTATTCTGTTACATACTCAATTATTTCTGCTTCCATTTATTTCATATCTTGACTCTTGGATTTATGTATTAACTTATTATCGGATTGTTTCCCGAGACACTTTTTATTTAGACTTGTTGGTGGACTATATTTCTTTTTAGCTATTATCTTGATTAGTCTATCATATTGAATTGTGTTTACTTTATGTGGATGAGTTTAGAATTATTCTGTGATAGATGGTGTAGACTGCATTGATATTTATTACAGCTCCATTAAATTGGGTTTGTCCATTGGAGTTGTGTTGCTGGCCATTGCCACGTGACTAGTCCCTCGGTATTTTGGGACTGGGGCGTGACACAGTCGATGGCGAGGCTAGCTTTCGGCTTGCATGATAAACTTGACCATAATATGAAAAGGATCAAAGGACTAATATTGATTGTGTGATAAACTTGACCCATAGGGCTTTAGGGTTTGCTATGTTTTCGTTAGAGTTGACGACCAAAGGACTAATATTGATTGTGATCAGTATTAATATTACTATCTATATACATAACTTTGTATTGATCATATATGTTTGAATCTAAATCTATACTTGATGATTTATCTCCTAATGTTAATAACATGCTATGTTGCACGGGCACGGATTCGACACAACATATTTCATACATGGTGACACGGATTTGATACCTATTTTGTTGTGCCTACTATATTTTCGAGTGTCCATGCATGTCTGATATGTGTGCCAGACACGACATAAAATTTGGAGTGTCCTGTTTCTGAGATAACATGCATGGATCGTATTCCATTTCATAGACTTCAAACCATTCTATGAAGGGTTGAAAGGGTGCTAGAAGTTCAAACTTCATGTGATGGCACTAACAATTAAAATAGATGATTTTTGTGTATATGAATATCTGATATTTCACTAATAAAAATATATCCTGACCCACAAAACTTAAAATAAAGGCTCTATTATTGTTGTATTATCAAAATGTTAGGATTTGCTTATAGTATTAAAGTAGCAAAAGTTTTTAACTATTTTGGGCAACCTTAAACTATAGTCTCTGGCAGATATGGATGGTAATTTTAGCAACTAAGAAGAGGGAGATTGCTCACACTAACTTGTTCTTTTTAAGTGCATCATATATGATCAACTGTTTAAGAAGCTTAAGTTATGTTGCTTAACTGAAATATAGTTTAACATATAGTTTACAATTAATTTTTTTATTTATTTATCATTTCAATTGTGAATTCAACACATAGTTTGCCAGTAGCTTAATTTATGTTGCTTAATTCGTATCTTACTCCACGTGCAAGGTTGATAACTCCAGTGTTCATGTCTCACTTTATGTTGTTACTATCGAGGTAAGAAATTTTGAAACACCCCCTACAATTAAGTTCGCAACTTCTAGTTTGCTAGGCATGCATACTTATACTTTTATATACATTTCTTGTATGATACTTATACCATATTCATATACTTATACTTTATTGTAATAAACTACAATATCATCTCTATATTTCCTCTTCTGAATTGGGTGCATGCCGATGATGTATTTTCAAACTTAATTGCAGGGTTGTGCCATTGCATTGGCCAATGGTAACGGAAAACCTCCGGACTGGCAAGACTTTGTCGGAATTGTTGTTCTTCTGGTGATCAACTCAACTATCATTTTTATTGAAGAAAATAATGCTGGCAACGCAACAACAACTTTGTTGACTGGTCTTGTTCCTAAAACTAAAGTGGGTTGAAGCCCACCGACTAAATATTTTCTTCCCTCTAAATGGATTAATTCTCTATCAAATAAGTTCCTTATTCATATAATGATTCATGAGATCTGCTGAATGCAGGTACTCAGAGATGGTTCTTGGAATGAGCAAGATGCAGCAATTCTTGTGCCTAGAGACACATCAGCATCAAGTTGGGAGATATCGTCCTGGCTGATGCCCGTCTTCTTGAAGGTAATCCGTTGAATATTGATCAATCTGCCCTTACCGGAGAGTCGCTCCATGTCACCAAGCATCCTGGTGATGTGGTTTTCTCTAGTTCAACCTGCAAGCAAGGAGAAATTGAGCAATTTTCATTGCTACCACTGTGCATACATTCTTTGTTAAGGTTGCTCGTTTGGTGGACAACACCGTCCAAGTTGGTCACTTCCAAAAGATCCTCACAGCTACTGGTAACTTCTATATTTTCTTTTGCTATCGGAATTGTTATCGAAATCATCGTCGTGTACCAAGTTATATATGGTCCCTCTTTCTCTTCAAAATTTTATTGTCCACTAAATATTTTTGTGACCTTTAGGCTTTGCAAACCCAATGCCCTTTCCAACAATACGAGAGGTCACAAAGTTTGAAGCAATAATGACAATTAAGAGGAAGTGAATAGCTATGAGGAAGCAAGAAAATGAGCAGAATATTGTTACTAAATTATTTTGCAACTCTCGTACATTTTTTAGTATTGTAGTTAATTTAGAAAAGTTGTATTAAACATACATTGTTTATGTAAGATATTTTGACTTTATTAGTCTATGTACATTTGCTTTTATTTATTCTACATGTACTTATGCTTTGGATATTCGTTTACTTCATTTATATTATAGAGCTTTACTTTCATACAATTTCAAGAGGATTATAAAATATTTATCTTTTTTATAATATATTAATTTAAGCTACACGTATATTTGAGATTTCAAATAATCTGACAACTAAATAAAAGATATTAATATTATTTGAATATGAACACTTTTATACTGTTCCAGTATTGGAATACATTTTAGGCGTTCCAGTAAGTGGCATGAAAATTAATTTGAAATGCTTTGTTAGGAGCACCTTTTTGGTGTTCCAACATTGTAACACATTTAAACCGTTCCAATAAACATTACTTGGAACACTTTTTAAGGGTTTTCGACCATGGTGCTCAGGAATCTGCCTTAGACACGATGCAAGACATGACAGTAACTTGACGAGTACAATCAAAATTAACCACGGGGATACATGTCATGCAATACAGGTGCTACTAATAGCCTTGATCAGGAAAGTACAGGATTTCTCGTATCAGGAGAGTGCTACGTCGAACCACTATCAGAATTATCAGTACAATATCAGGATGGTGCACTACATCGAGCCACTATCAGGATTATCAGGATCAGGAGTATCAAGTTTATCAATACAAGATTAGGATTATCAGTACAGTATCAGTATTATCAGGAGTTCATTTATAGTGTACAATCACTAGATCATATCAGAAAATCAAGATCAATATCAAGAATGTCATATTCAGGACATAACCACGATTAACTAAAATAACGGGATAAAAGAGAACCAGGTAATCATTAAGAGTTAAGCATATGAAAGAGAATACTGGCATATAGGTGCATAAATCATTAATTCATGGTTGATGTATAAAATCAGGCAAGAATAATAATATCTGCGCACAATAGGCCAAAAATCACTATTGGCGCACAAATGGCCAAAACGAATATTAGCTCACAAATGACCAAAAATAGTTTTTGCGCACAAATCACTAATCCGGAAAGTTTTGTTATACTTTGATACAAAAGTACTCCGAGCAAAGATGGCACACAAATCATACTAAAGCGAACTTCTAGGACCTTTCCACACAATGATAGAAGTGCACAAGTCAGGAGTTTGACACATAAATCTATCATTGGCCCAAAAAAAAGAATCCAAGCTATAAAATTGGTGCACTTTCATCAAGTATGTCCGTAGTGAGGTTTGGCGCACAAACAAGCGCAGAAAGGTCTACTAAAAGATAAAACACAAGTTTCAAGCCATGGTACAGCAGTCAAGATGACCCTGCAGTCGAGAACATAATTCTCGAGAATGGTCAGAAGTCATTGTTTAGTCATTAAGTAATACGAAAGGCTACAAAGTATGCCGTATCTGGAGAATGACACATAGTGCGCCACACAGCAAAGTAAGCCATTCTCCAGAAGGGACAAAGTATGCCGGTAAGGAAAGTTCCACCAAATTGCGCCAACTTTGCAATATCTGCAAAGTGTGCCAACTTGGCTTTTTAAGCAGTGGCGTACATTCTTGATGACTTGCAGACCCATTCAAAAGTGCGCCAAGTAACATTATCGTACCTTTGAAAGAATTATCTTAGTATAAAACTTACGTAGGATTAGAGATGTGCACCCAGAGTTCTTAATATATCTTGGCACACTTTCTAATAAATTTGTAAAACACATACAAGTACGTTCACTGGAAATTTGCTATATGCGACAAAGGTTCCCTGCATACTTTTTGTATGCATTCTCAGACCAACTTTGCATTCTCCGACTTGCTGTTCTCGGGCTCCATGAGCAATCCAATTCAAGAAAAATAAAATCATCAATGAGACAAGTTATAAGTGTTACCAAAAAATAGAATCGATCAAATGATAAAAATAAGTTATACTAAGAATCAAAGCCGGATCCAAGGTTGTTCCTTCGGTTGGCATGATGTACTTGCCTACGGTCAAGTTATAGCCTAATACCAATACTACCAAGGTCATCCATAACCAAGGCCAAGCTCAGCTGCTGCTCTCTGCTGGGGAAGAAATAAAGAAGGAAAGAGAAATGAAAGGAAGAGAAAAATGGAGGAAAGAGAATGAGATTGCTTATATAGCCAATGGATTGATTGTAGGCCATTGGATTATTATCCATGCCCCTCACCCTGTTCATCACAGCCAGCCACCAAGAAAACCAAGGGACCAACGGTCCAAAGCATGCAACTAAGGTAAACTTGCAAAAATAGCCTATATAATGCATGAATGGCATAACGCATGACATAAGCAATTAAACAATAAATAAGCTATACATGTATAATATGCAATCCCTTGCTTCGTGGCTTCCCACCAATCATGCGTCCGTAGTTTCAGTTGCACCGATGCACAAGCCACTCGTTTGGACCCTTTTATGCCAACCAGGTTGAAAATTCTTTCGAGTTTTGCAATCTATCCCATCACCACGTCCGGTTCAACTCACCCGTTGAAAGTTGGTTGGTGTATCTTAGTAAACACAGCCTCTCTGCAAGTATTCTTAGTGGGAGGCTGCATTTTCTCATATTCGTCTTCTACCGCCACAGTTGGCGGTGTGACAGGCGTCACCGTGGCTCCGCCGTTACTGGGCACCAAAGATGCGATCAATTGCATCATGGTATCCATCTGCTTCTGTTAAGCAGTGAACTGCACCTGATTTTATGGCTGTTGTATGGCAGCTTGTTGTTGTTGTACCTCCATTAGGTGCATGAGTCGCTCAGTCATATTGATTGAACCCGCCCCTCTGGATTCTATAGAACTTGCCGGATCTCTCTGTATAGGCTGAGCATTGCTTGCAGCGACAATATTTTTCTTTGTCATTGTTACAAAAGAGAGTAGTTTGTTAACACTCCAAAAATGATAAATTTTTATTTATGGGCTCATTGTATAGGGTGATTCATCTCATGCAGCGGATGTCGAATGTAATTCAATCGAGAGGCGTATCAAACTTCTAGAATATCTTTTTAAAAACCCGAGGAAGTAAAGCAATGCTCTGATACCAACATGTTACGCCCCGATCCCGTAAGGGTCAATCGTCCTCGTTTGAATCCTTTGCGGAACTGATCATCCTCACTTAGGCGTGATGCCGTGCGAGCCTGGAGTTGCGCTCGCACAAGGCAAGAATGTGCAGTGATAGAAACCCATTTAAACATAAGTTAGAAAATACATTCACAGATAGTTGAACACAAGTATATGAAGAAAATATGCTTTTTATTGATAATTCAGAGTAATTTACATAGAGTTTATATTTGATGCGCCTCTCAGCTCCTTGGTTTGCATTACAAAAGAAAAACTCAAAAGGTAGGGCGCGCTCCATCAGATAAGCCTTGTCGTCCATACATTATGCCCTTGTATAGATTGAAAATTCATGCCTCCAAAATGAACTGGCTACAACTATACTTCAAAATAGAAGAGCTTCTAACGCCTTCTCGTCTATCCACTAACGTTGCACCGTCTAAGTGCTTGAAATAATTGCCCACAACATGGGTCAATACTCAGCTGTACTGGTGAGCGGGACGAACCCACACGCCTAAATCAACACTTACTTATTAGGGGTAAGCATGCATTAAATTGATCTTGCTATTGAGAACTAAGTGAATTCAATTCATACCAGTTGCATGGTTATAGAGGAACAAAAATAACGTTGAACCCATAAAGTACATCGGTTGCTTACTCAACTGATGCACGCCTTCCCTGCAACGAAACACAAGTATACTTACCATCTGCACAAGACAATAAATTAGCATGTGTTCTATCTATAGGCGGTCATTGGTGTGATCGACACCATGGGGACTTATCCAAGGCATTGCAGCGCGCCCTGTTAGCAAGCCCTGTTGAAGGTCCCGCAATGCATCGCGACTAGCACGATCACATATTTTCCCATGGGTCGATATGGTTCCAGTGCCCCAGAATACCATTTCGAGTAAATGCCAAACCTTGTGCAGAAGTTGTCCCAGACCATAAAAATGCATGAATAGTTCAACTATTATACAATGCATGGGATAAAACAGAAGAAGTAAAGCAGCAACATATATACTTATGCAACAGTTCATATTTTCTTAAAGTTGTATTTCGATTTTGGTGTCCCATGGGTCCAAACTCTTCGAGGCACCAGGCCGCAACCAATAAACCAAATTTTTGCTTGTATATTGTGTAGAAGCATGAAAAATACGCTGGATAGCTATACACAGCATGTTGATGCAGGACAGCGTAAATAGAGGACCTCAGAGCCATCAAACGTGCAACAGAGCTTTTCCGCTGAGCACAGCGTAAAAATATAGGCTCAAGGACCATCCGCGTAATGCAGTATGTCCAGGCTGCTTCGGCGTAAACAGGGTGCTTCATCGCCTATATGGCGTAAAACTCATCCGCTTTCAATGCAGCATTGAAGTGTACGAGAAATGCTTCGTATTCTTCGAAATGAACCTGTCAGATCATGCAATGAACCTGACGTCTGGACTCCTGACAAAGAGTACTGCACGACAACCCAAGCGACGGTTATCATGATGGCGCGGCACTGCAACCCAGGCTGTCATTTACTGTCATTGTCATAACCCACACCCGGTTTAGGGGCACGAGTGCGTGGGTACGTCCAGCCTACGCCGCAGCATCGGCGGTAGAACGCTGTCTAGGTCATGTAACTATCTAATCAACTCACGTGAATACCTAACTCCATAAGGAGACGTGGATATCATAAAATAATGCTAGAAATACTCAATCACATAAACTAAAGCACGATGAGATATCAAGGCAAGCAAGAAATACAAGACAAGTCTAACGACAAAATAATCATACCTGCAATCATTAACCTCCAAACCCCAAGTGTGTCGGAAACCAGTCTACTAAGGTCACAGTCTGGAAAAATATTTTCCAGTCAGGAATGAGCAAAGTACATCTCTAAATAGCAGTTCTATATTAATGACATAAACTATGTAGCAGTTCTAGATGGAAATATACCAGATGCATGTATAGGTACGAGAAATGTACAATGAAAGAAATACTGGAAATACTGTAAGTAAATGCAGGAAAAGAAATAATATGTCAATGAGCAAGAAACCTATGACTAAGTGTGTGAGTACTAGCTTTAACATGTGATCGGCTTGGAAACTTGATCAGGCTGGTTACATGTGATTAGCTATGATTCATGGAAGGTCAGGCTAACCGTGGGTTAGCTATGATGCATGGAGAGGTCAGGCTAATCACACGTAACAGCTATGAAGCATGGAGATGGTCAGGCCGCACCCGACGTGAGATGTGGGGTGAGCTATGATGCATGAAAAGTTGGGTATGATCACATATCTACACTAAAATACTCCCCAAACCCCCGACTGGTATAGTAGATCCAATCATGGTACGCTATGGCACGGGATTCCCTAGGGAGGTAGCAAATCTCCCCGGGTCTCAGTGTCTGTACATGCACAAGATATCAAGGAAACAAGTCTTGTACAAGCTACACCATGAATAAGGAATAACATCTCATGACGAGATCCGTGTATACCAATCCGTGTAACCAACGTGTCAAGAACATGGATATTTACACTAGATACAGTGAACATAGGAGATATCATAAATTAGAAACTAATCAGAGAATGTACTCGCCTTGGGTCCTTAGCTGTCAATACCAATGTCCTGTCCCAGAGTATCGTCTGGAGAATCCGACAGTCCTATAAACATATAATAATATCACTTGTATCAGATGCTACACTAACACACAATAGAAATACCCTGGCCTCAGGGCTATGCCAGGCATGGCTCTAGTCAACTAGGGGCATCTAGTAGGAATACGTATATAATACACATTTACACTCAGGGTATATACCAATAAATATATATATAAGTGTCTCTTCGTAATTGTACAAAATACGTATTTGTGTATATACCTAATAGATGTATACAAATATATATTTTATACCAAAATACATATTTGTATATATATATCAATCAAATATATTTTTATACATATTTAACTTTTTCGATTTAATCTATTTGTAATATAAGTTTGTTTATAGAAAAACTATAATTAATACAAGAGCCAAAATAAGTATTTTTTTGCAAAACAACCCATTATCAAGTCCAACTATATAACATAATATAATAAATAATAATAGAAATAGTAATACAATAATAATATAACCAAAACTAACTATAATATAACACAACTTATTAACTAACATTTACTGCTTAATACTAAATGTATTGTAATATTACTAAAACTAAAACATAATATACACAACCTAATATCTGTGCCACCTAAACCTACTGTGCACAAATAATCCAAACCGAAAGCTAAATAAAAGGGAAGGAGAGAGAACATAACACTCACAACAAAATAGAAAAGAAAGGAATAGAAGGGAAGAGGAAGAGGAAGCTTACAGTGGAGGTCCTCGTGCGGGAATGGCACTGCATCCTGCCGAGCGAGGAGGAGGGTGGCAAGGTAAAAGCCATGGAGGGTCGGCACTGGATGTGCTAGAAGGAACTCGGCGGCTACGACGTGCTCAACGTCGGTCAACAGGGAGATCCGAATGCTAGCGACTAGTTCAAGTAGTTCGTGCCCAGATCGGGTGCTCAGACCGCACGACGGCTCTGGACTAGGCAGTCGACCACCGGAGAGATAGATCTGGCCGACGCTTCCGAGGTAGACGAAAGGGAAGGCGACGTCCAGAAGGAGGAGTCGACCACTCCAGGTGGCAGATCGAGGCTAATGGCAGCTCGTCGGACTGATGTGGGAGCCGGACTGGAGGAGGCCAGCGGGATGAATGGAAGAGCAGCGGTACAGTTGGCCGCCGGAGAGTCGATGGGAAGGTCGGGGAGCAGCTCGCCGGACTGCAGCGGACTGTCGGCTAGCTCACGGTGGATGGGGACGCAGAGGGAGGGCTCAGCGTCGAGGTGGCACGGGCCGGAGCAGTCAGCCGCCTGCCGAGTCGAGGTAGCACCGGCCGGGGTCGGTATCAGTCGGCCGGCCGGGTGCAGTGCACAGTGGGAGAGGGATGGCTGACGGGGCTGGAACATTGGCCGGCAGTAGAAGAGGGCCGCCGGACGCTGATCAGTGGGCCGCCGGAGGGGAAGTCCACCGGAGGGAGATGGGCACAGCAGGGAACAGTGTTTCCCCCCTTTGAAAATTTAAATCTTCAATAAAAGAAGGAGAAGATGGAAAGAAGAAGAAGATAAGAAGAAGAAAAGAGAAGAAAAAAGGAAGAAGGAGAAGAAGAATTTACATACGTAGGAGATAGGGGATGGAGGCTTGAGGAGGGTGGGTTTACCTAGGTTTTTCTTGGGATTAGGGTTTGATGTAACATGTCATTATATAGGGAGAGAGGGTGTTGGAATGAAGGGTTGTGATTGACCCTGTAAATGAGGGGTCCCGATTGGACATGGAGAATTTCTTCATGTGGGTGAGGGTGTTGACTAGTCAATGTTGGGCTTCTCCATTGGTTTAAACAAATGGGTGTTGACACCAAAAATGCAAATTTGCAAATTAACCCCCTTAAATTTGGGTATTTGCACAGACACATGAAATGACGAAAATTTGGCGGACGATTCGGTGTCCGGTGTTTTGTAGGGTCAGGGGCGCTGTATGTTTGGTACGGGCTTAAATAGCAGGACACTGGAATTAAATTGGAATTTCAGAATCGGTTAAGTTAGTATCCTCAATTTAATTAGAATAAAATGCAAGTTGTGTTCAAAAATTAATTAGGAATACATGGAGCCAAAATCAGGTCAGGTCATCAATACCAATATTGAAGAAGACTCAGAACAGAATATTACCCTAATTTGGGCCGCACGAAAAATAGGTCAAGATTGCCTCCAATTTCAATTGGAACGCACAACGATACAAAATAGGAATTTATTAAATAACGTCCGCGACGATTTTGTGCGGCTAGAAATAATGTACAGAGAGCATAATTATGAGTTGCAAAAATAGCAGAATGGAAAGCGGGCATGCCTAGGACAAGATTGTGAAATTTGTTGGAAGACAAAAGTCAGGATAGCGCTCCAATATCGAAGCAAAGGCAATGCGCAATAATTAAATAAAAATACGGTAATTAATTACTACCTCCAAGAATTAAATTCTAAAATAAATAATTAAATACAAAATTCTATAATTCGGACAGGTTTTTCTCTACTGGCTTCTAGGTCAAGTCTACCAGCACAAACACAAATGAACACTGCATATAATACTATATTTAATTACACATCTCACATAATTATTTAAATTAAATATACTATCATGTAATTATTTAATTGTAACTACCATAATATTAAATATTATAAAAAGTCGAAAATACCCCTGTTTTTAGAATGTGGTAGTGACAAGTCTACCCACCTTAAAAGAATTTCGTCCTCGAAATTTCAAATCCTCATAGTAGTGTTTATCATACACATTATTATTTCTCTCAAAATTTAAATTCATCATCCATGAAATCAGGTTATAATCCACAATATCTTTTCACGACTTTTCAAAAATTCTGAAATTGTTGCATTCCGAAAAATCCTCGAAATAAAATCAAGGTCTATTTTTTTATCAAAAATTTCCCGAAAGTTTTAGTTAATAATTCAATACTCGGAATTTAATATCCACTCCTTAAATTTGATTTTAATCTATGCACATATGTAATTGTAATCTCGTCCCACAAGTTTGGAATTCAAACATTAGTCTATCAATCATTTTATTCCTCGATTTCCTCTTTCCTCAAAATACTTAACAATGCGATACTTAAGGATTCTACAAATGCGACATCCAAAAATAAATTCTAAAATTCATAACTTGTAACCAAATAAATATAATGACAGTCTCCCCAAAATTTCCAAATTTTAATAACCAATTTAACCACATCACAATCTTCCTGGAATTAATAAACCACCAGTTAAGCAATGTTAATTTCTTAACCCCTTATTTAAATCGATGTTTATCCTTGAATTTTAATCATCTTGTTAATCATCTTGTCTCTCCTATCAAGTCATAACTCCTTCATGAATCTTCGTCATGGTTAACCCCAATAATCATGGTCTAAGAAAATCCTTATTACAATCATACAATATGCAACCTAAGGGATATGTACGGTCATGGTGTCTTTTGTCATGGTATTGCAGTCTTTGTATCAGGGGTACTACTAACTACATTATAACAAGAAATCATGCATGCAAGCTACGGTACTAAGGTATCAGTCAATCAATCAAATAGATAGGGACAGAAGGAAGGAAGAACAGAACCTGCTAACACATTACCTGCAGTATTTCCTATCTCTAACATACACTTAGCTCTAGCAATTTCACTAACTAATTCATATTCCTGTACACCGGTACTCATATCAATTAATCACTAGTCCACAACATCCATGATTACATCCTCATTGCATACATCTTCTTATTAATACCTAAATCTGATACCAAGATTCTCCAATATAACCATGGTTCAATAATGCATACAAGTTTGATACCTCTATCTCTTTAGTACCATACTCTCTGTCAGTTCCCGTTCCTACTATAATTATTCATACTATTCTTATCACTCAAATACACGTCAAGTGCAACACCATACTAAGTGCTAAGCCCTTTCTAATACAACTCTAGATGGACACCCAAGTCAGTCTGCGGTGCCATCTCAATCACGCTCAAGTCACCAGATCCTTACACTTGTATATCATCTACTCATATATTAATATTCATATTTTTCATCTACCATAAAAATTTAATCCTCAAAATAATCATCAAGGTTTAACTTCTCGATCAACTTAAAAATAATTTGCATATACCTCCTCAAAGTCAGATACTCAACATCGAAATAAAAATTTAATCACTTCTAAAATCTTTGTAGCCTTAACCATGTTTATTAAATTCATATTTAAAATCCTCAAAATTTTAATGACACAATCCCAACTTCTCAATAATTCTCAAAAATTCATTTCCACTCTTTAATTTATAAATCCACCAATTTACGTATAAGTGCTCGTAGTCTCTAATACTCGAGGTGCACTCAATGCATCTAGTGTCTATAACTGTGTACTAAAATTGTACTGCCTGAATCACTTGTACTATTACCTCCAATGATCAAAGTTATCATCAACTGTGTTTTCTTTCATGATTTCAATTTATGTCAACTGGTATATCATCTCGTTATCATCCCACAGAGTGCTTACTGTTATTAACATTATTCTCGACTAATCCTCGATATAGAATCATTAACACCCTTGGTATTATATCACTAGCTTCATTAATGGATCATCTCATCAAGCTCATTATGACTCATGATTACATGTATCTACTATAACACTCATGTTTCTTTACTCTCATAGGTATGTGTATGGTTCCTCATCTCGATTGTTGTATAGGTATTTCCTTTTTAACTTTTCATAGCCTGTTACATTAATCTGTGATACTCTTCACCATCTTCATTACAAATTCTGATATTTCTCTACTCATGACACCTTATTATAACTCCTCATGCATATAAATTTCTTTATCCTTAATACGCCCGATATCAATCATCAGATTGGACGTCATGCTCCATTAATTTTTAACACAATTCCTTGATACTTAATTATTTACATAGATCACCCAATTACATGATCTATTGACTATCCGGGACGGGTATGCTGGCTCTGATACTAACTCTTGGAACCTCCACTGATACTCTTACTCCTCTTTCTATAATACCATATACTAATTTTAATAACACCTATCATAGAACTATTGCTACAAGGTACTATGCTATGGGTATCTCTAGATTAAAGTCTACTGCTCACATGTCCAACTAAGAAACACTTACAGACTCACAAGTCACACTCAGTCAAACTAATACAAGACACAACCAAAATTGCAAGTCACTAATTATCGCACTAACAAGGATCCTTAAAGAAATAAGGCTCAAAAGAACTGGGTTAAGGACTGAAAGTATCTTTACTGCTAGTAAAGAAAAGAAGCGACGGAACAAAGTCCTGGAATAACATAAATAGATAAGTCTTGAGATGATACTTTAAGAACCAATTTAAGATACAACATGATAATCATACACGTCTGTCAGAAATCATGACACACAGAATCCTCGCCACGCCAGTAAGCATAGATGCGATAAACGACAGATTCCGTAACTAAGGTATGCAACCCTATGATCATGTCATCTAGAATCCTCGTCACGCCAACCGGTATGGCTGCGAGAAACTCTAAATCTCATAACTAAGGTATGTACATCCAAGTTAGGTTCCTACGTTCTCGTCACGACAGCTAATATGGCTGCGATAAACTCTAGGTTCCATAACCAAAGTAGACGTTTTATCTTTCTCACTGTCCTCATCAATATATGTTATCAGATGATACCATAAATCCTAGTCCGTAAAATTCATCTCAATATGAAGTCAACTCAACAACGATACCAAGAATTAAATTTAACAACTGGTCAACAAGAATCAAACTCAACAATGATACCAAGATTTTAATTTTAATAACTGATCAACAAGAATCAAGTTCAATAACAACAAGCGAGAGCGGACGGGAACAAGGAAAGATTTAAATTGTAGATTGTAATAAGATTCTCAAAGGGTCGTCCCAGGAATCTCTCAAGAATTTGTGATTGAGTATCCTCTCTCATCCTAGTATCCTATATCCTATATTCAATAGCAGGTACGCAGTAGTACAACTATGATGTCGCACTACTACGACATCGCACAACTAGCGAAGTCTGACCTGCATGGGCCACCACTAAAAACGTGTCACGACCCGCACCCGGTTTAGGGGCACGAGTGCGTGGGTACGTCCAGCCTACGCCGCAGCATCGGCGGTAGAACGCTGTCTAGGTCATATAACTATCTAATCAACTCACGTGAATACCCAACTCCATAAGGAGACGTGGATATCATAAAATAATGCTAGAAATACTCAATCACATAAACTAAAGCACGATGAGATATCAAGGCAAGCAAGAAATACAAGACAAGTCTAACGACAAAATAATCATACCTGCAATCATTAACCTCCAAACCCCAAGTGTGTCGGAAACCAGTCTACTAAGGTCACAGTCTGGAAAAATATTTTCCAGTCAGGAAGGAGCAAAGTACATCTCTAAATAGCAGTTCTATATTAATGACATAAACTATGTAGCAGTTCTAGATAGAAATATACCAGATGCATGTATAGGTACGAGAAATGTACAATGAAAGAAATACTGGAAATACTGTAAGTAAATGCAGGAAAAGAAATAATATGTCAATGAGCAAGAAACCTATGACTAAGTGTGTGAGTACTAGCTTTAAAATGTGATCGGCTTGGAAACTTGATCAGGCTGGTTACATGTGATTAGCTATGATTCATGGAAGGTCAGGCTAACCGTGGGTTAGCTATGATGCATGGAGAGGTCAGGCTAATCACACGTAACAGCTATGAAGCATGGAGATGGTCAGGCCGCACCCGACGTGAGATGTGGGGTTAGCTATGATGCATGAAAAGTTGGGTATGATCACATATCTACACTAAAATACTCCCCAAACCCCCGACTGGTATAGTAGATCCAATCATGGTACGCTATGGCACGGGATTCCCTAGGGAGGTAGCAAATCTTTCCGGGTCTCAGTGTCTGTACATGCACAAGATATCAAGGAAACAAGTCTTGTACAAGCTACACCATGAATAAGGAATAACATCTCATGACGAGATCCGTGTATATCAATCCGTGTAACCAACGTGTCAAGAACATGGATATTTACACTAGATACAGTGAACATAGGAGATATCATAAATTAGAAACTAATCAGAGAATGTACTCGCCTTGGGTCCTTAGCTGTCAATACCAATGTCCTGTCCCAGAGTATCGTCTGGAGAATCCGACAGTCCTATAAACATATAATAATATCACTTGTATCAGATGCTACACTAACACACAATAGAAATACCCTGGCCTCAGGGCTATGCCAGGCATGGCTCTAGTCAACTAGGGGCATCTAGTAGGAATACGTATATAATACACATTTACACTCAGGGTATATACCAATAAATATATATATAAGTGTCTCTTCGTAATTGTACAAAATACGTATTTGTGTATATACCTAATAGATGTATACAAATATATATTTTATACCAAAATACATATTTGTATATATATATCAATCAAATATATTTTTATACATATTTAACTTTTTCGATTTAATCTATTTGTAATATAAGTTTGTTTATAGAAAAACTATAATTAATACAAGAGCCAAAATAAGTATTTTTTTGCAAAACAACCCATTATCAAGTCCAACTATATAACATAATATAATAAATAATAATAGAAATAGTAATACAATAATAATATAACCAAAACTAACTATAATATAACACAACTTATTAACTAACATTTACTGCTTAATACTAAATGTATTGTAATATTACTAAAACTAAAACATAATATACACAACCTAATATCTGTGCCACCTAAACCTACTGTGCACAAATAGTCCAAACCGAAAGCTAAATAAAAGGGAAGGAGAGAGAACATAACACTCACAACAAAATAGAAAAGAAAGGAATAGAAGGGAAGAGGAAGAGGAAGCTTACAGTGGAGGTCCTCGTGCGGGAATGGCACTGCATCCTGCCGAGCGAGGAGGAGGGTGGCAAGGTAAAAGCCATGGAGGGTCGGCACTGGATGTGCTAGAAGGAACTCGGCGGCTACGACGTGCTCAACGTCGGTCAACAGGGAGATCCGAATGCTAGCGACTAGTTCAAGTAGTTCGTGCCCAGATCGGGTGCTCAGACCGCACGACGGCTCTGGACTAGGCAGTCGACCACCGGAGAGATAGATCTGGCCGACGCTTCCGAGGTAGACGAAAGGGAAGGCGACGTCCAGAAGGAGGAGTCGACCACTCCAGGCGGCAGATCGAGGCTAATGGCAGCTCGTCGGACTGATGTGGGAGCCGGACTGGAGGAGGCCAGCGGGATGAATGGAAGAGCAGCGGTGCAGTTGGCCGCCGGAGAGTCGATGGGAAGGTCGGGGAGCAGCTCGCCGGACTACAGCGGACTGTCGGCTGGCTCACGGTGGATGGGGACGCAGAGGGAGGGCTCAGCGTCGAGGTGGCACGGGCCGGAGCAGTCAGCCGCCTGCCGAGTCGAGGTAGCACCGGCCGGGGTCGGTATCAGTCGGCCGGCCGGGTGCAGTGCACAGTGGGAGAGGGATGGTTGACGGGGCTGGAACATTGGCCGGCAGTAGAAGAGGGCCGCCGGACGCTGATCAGTGGGCCGCCGGAGGGGAAGTCCACCGGAGGGAGATGGGCACAGCAGGGAACAGTGTTTCCCCCCTTTGAAAATTTAAATCTTCAATAAAAGAAGGAGAAGATGGAAAGAAGAAGAAGATAAAAAGAAGAAAAGAGAAGAAAAAAGGAAGAAGGAGAAGAAGAATTTACATACGTAGGAGATAGGGGATGGAGGCTTGAGGAGGGTGGGTTTACCTAGGTTTTTCTTGGGATTAGGGTTTGATGTAACATGTCATTATATAGGGAGAGAGGGTGTTGGAATGAAGGGTTGTGATTGACCCTGTAAATGAGGGGTCCCGATTGGACATGGAGAATTTCTTCATGTGGGTGAGGGTGTTGACTAGTCAATGTTGGGCTTCTCCATTGGTTTAAACAAATGGGTGTTGACACCAAAAATGCAAATTTGCAAATTAACCCCCTTAAATTTGGGTATTTGCACAGACACATGAAATGACGAAAATTTGGCGGACGATTCGGTGTCCGGTGTTTTGTAGGGTCAGGGGCGCTGTATGTTTGGTACGGGCTTAAATAGCAGGACACTGGAATTAAATTGGAATTTCAGAATCGGTTAAGTTAGTATCCTCAATTTAATTAGAATAAAATGCAAGTTGTGTTCAAAAATTAATTAGGAATACATGGAGCCAAAATCAGGTCAGGTCATCAATACCAATATTGAAGAAGACTCAGAACAGAATATTACCCTAATTTGGGCCGCACGAAAAATAGGTCAAGATTGCCTCCAATTTCAATTGGAACGCACAACGATACAAAATAGGAATTTATTAAATAACGTCCGCGACGATTTTGTGCGGCTAGAAATAATGTACAGAGAGCATAATTATGAGTTGCAAAAATAGCAGAATGGAAAGCGGGCATGCCTAGGACAAGATTGTGAAATTTGTTGGAAGACAAAAGTCAGGATAGCGCTCCAATATCGAAGCAAAGGCAATGCGCAATAATTAAATAAAAATACGGTAATTAATTACTACCTCCAAGAATTAAATTCTAAAATAAATAATTAAATACAAAATTCCATAATTCGGACAGGTTTTTCTCTACTGGCTTCTAGGTCAAGTCTACCAGCACAAACACAAATGAACACTGCATATAATACTATATTTAATTACACATCTCACATAATTATTTAAATTAAATATACTATCATGTAATTATTTAATTGTAACTACCATAATATTAAATATTATAAAAAGTCAAAAATACCCCTGTTTTTAGAATGTGGTAGTGACAGTCATTTCCTTTACGTAAACCACTTTTACACATACAAAGGGATACGCTAGCTAGTTTTACACAGGCCGATGTGAGCTGTTTACGCTCTGCAGAAGACAAACAGCCTGCCACGTCAAAAGCTGTACTTCGTACAGGTCTCGAGGCACGTCTCTGCATTTAATGCGCAGAGCGGTGACAGTTTCTCGAGGCACGTCTCTGCACTTAAAGCGTCGAATACTGACAGATGCCCAAGGTACGTCTCTGCACTTGATGCACAGAAGGGTGGCAGGCCTTCAAAACACGCCTCCTCATTTAATGAGCGGGATAAAGGTGGATCCCCGAATTTAACGTCAGAGATTTGATTAAATGTCACCGAACCGTCGTTTAGTGACATCCCCTTTGCGTAAACTACTCTTACGCATATAAGAGAATACACCGCCCAGTTTTACACAGGCATACGTGAGTTTCTTACGTTCCGCAGAAGGCAAACAGACCGCCACATCAGTAGTTACTCTTCGTACAGAATTCGAGGCGCGTATCTGCATTTAATGCGCAGAATAATGACAAATCTTAAAGATAAGCCTCTGCATTTAATGCGCAGGATGGGGGCAGATCTCTGCATTTAATGCAAGAGATTTGATTATATCTCCAAGAGCCATAATTCTGGCTTCTTTGCCCACTCGGCTTCTATGCCCACTCGGCTTCTATGCCCACTCGGCCTCTATGACCGCTCGGCTTCTACGCCACTCGGCTTCTATGCCCACTCGGCTTCTATGCCCACTCGGCCTCTATGACCGCTCGGCTTCTACGCCACTCGGCTTCTATGACCGCTCGGCTTCTATGCCTACTCGGCTTCTATGCCTATTTTGGCTTCTATGCCATGGTGACAGTCATTGGCTTCTACGCCAACCTCTTCTATATAAGGGATAACTACCTACGTGGCTTCTACGCCGTGATCTTCGCAGCAGATATACGCATTTTGTCCCTTAGTTGGACGCGCGTCACATGCTCACTTAAAAGGTTATTTATACGCAGGCATTGGTTATTTTAAACCATCGTATAAAAGGGTGCTGTACTTTTCACTACTCGGTTTCTATACCGACTGAGTGGTCACTGTCACTAAAACTCTATAAATAGAGACCTCTATCAACAGAGAAAAGAGGAAAATTGATCAAGAAATCCAGTATCAGATCCAACGGTCAAAGAAATTGGAGGTCGAAGAAATTGGAGGTCAAGAGAGAGGAGAATCCAGAGCTCAGGCAAAGAGAAGGGATCGACGACTTTGGCATCGAGCATCCACCCTCTTTAGCAACTTGTGAAGCTGCTTTCTGTCTTCCACGGCACTTCTTCAACATCGTGTGGTCCAAGGGCTAAAGTGATCGACTGCAGATCAGACACCTATAGCAATATTTACCCAGATTAAATAAATTATACTTAGTCATCCTTGTGTAGGATAAAATTGTACAATCTTGTTTGTAAACATAAAAGAAGGACGGGTTTTCGTATAAGACCTCGTTTTTCACATATCATCTTTTTCGTTTATTATTCGAAACATATTGGAGCTCGTGTTTATATCGTGTTCATGAATATACAAGTTAGTCTACCCTTCCATGTTCCTTTCTTAGTGGCTGGCATGTATTATGACTAAGGATTTCCTAGGCGTTCAGTCGAGCATCATCGATTGAACGTTTAAACTATTAGAGATGTGGACAAGAAGAAGTAGGAAAGAAGGGTCTGAACCACTTACTGATTAAAGAAAGTACAAGAAGAAGGAGTCCCGCCTAGAGACGATCAAACGTCAGTTATACGGACCTGCAAATGCACGAGCACGGGGTTAGAATCCTTTGCCTATCATTCCTCCCGAACTCCCTATGAATCAAAGTTCCAAACGAGAAAGCCAACATCAAAAACCAAGCAAAATCGAAAGCAATATCAAAACAAAATCCTAAAGTGACATCATGAAAATCAAGCAACAAAGCACGAAAACTATTGGACTCGTTTCAATAGAGGCCTATCCATGAGTTCGAAAGGATCATCTCATTTTGTCCATGGCAAGAGGATACCGAAGATTCTAAACATCAAACTACGACTCAGACAGACTAGCCACAAGCCCAATTATATAGTGCGCATCCCGGTCGGATCGAGATTTGAGGCACTACAAGTGCACATGCAAGATAGCACACTTAGTAAAAAGTCAAGAAGTATCAATACGAATACAAGTAGTCAAGTCAGGATATACGATAAATTAGTCAGTCCATATATTCAGGGCCTCTACTGAAAAAGTCTATCAAGTATACTAGTTGAACTATAATTCATCTTCGAATACCTTAAGCAATGATCATTATCCAAGAAATGGGAACAATCTAAATCCTTAAGTTCAATATCATATATAGAATACAAGTGCAATCGAGTCAAGTAAAAATTTAGGTGATTGGGAACAACATAAGTTTTACATTAATTTTTTCATACAAAATCAAAATTTTAATTAGTGAATCAAACAGTCAAGAAAATAACAAAACGGACAAAAACAATCAAATAGGAAATACTTTGAATTAAACAATTTTGTGTGTTTTTGAAATTTGACACATTTTAGCAAAATAGGAATAACTCCATCATCCGAATCTAGAAATCCAACACAAAGATCTACCACTTTCATGTTTTGAGTTTTTCGAGATTCAAACTATATTAAGGTCAAAATCAGGCATGAAATTGTCGCCGCATAGAATTCTGCGTTGTGGAAAGTTTTGACACATTTTAGCAAAATGTGAATAACCCTCTCATCCGAACTCCAAGTAAGGTGATTCAAAAAGATTTAAAAATCCAACACAAAGATATAAAAAATTTATATTTTGAGTTTTTCGAGATTCAACAAGTTTAAATCGTACAAAATTTAATTATCTATAACATGGAACAATTAGTTTTTGGAGATCATTCCTACGGAATTCCATAAAACTCTAATTTTAAAACTTAGATCTACTCAAAACCATTCACCAAAATAAATAATACCAAATACTAAAGATGACGAGAATACAGATAAATATTTTTTACCAAAAACATTTTTAATTTACTAATAATAAAATATTTTTGAAAATTTAAGCTTCTCCACTATGAGCAAGATGTACTTGCCTTAAGTGCTAGCTAACCTAGCCTTCTACTCTCCAATGGATATAAGAAATACTTCCTAGATCTAAGTTCTAGAGTTAGGGTTTAGGGGAGAAGGGAAGAAGAAGGAAAGAAAATAAGAGAATGAGAAGGAGGAGATGAGAGAATGAGAAGGATGAGAGAGAAAAAAGGATACACACACACACACAAAGTGGGAAGGGGGTAATCTAACCATGTCATGAATCCATGACTCTCCCCAAGCCATCTCATCCATCCAAGAAAATTACAGGATTTCAACTAGAATGCACCAGATTAGGTATCCATTCTACGTACGGGTGTTAGTACGGGTCTATGGCAATTGTCAATGAGTTTTCTATTGGTCCAAGGTAGTCTCTCATAATAAAATAAAAAAATTCCAAATACGAAAATACATCAAATATGACACACAACAAAATATAGAACATAGTATAAATATATTTTTAGGAAAAAATTAAAATGCTGAAAATTCAGAAATACAAAATATAAGAACGGACGTGACAAATCCGGATTCCTCTCCACCCCCTCTCTTTATATATCTTTACTATTATAATATGGCATAGAAACGGCTCAAAATGAGCCATCTAAGCAGTATTTATATCCTCCACTGTAAGCCCCTAATTTTTTTTCAAAAATATTAAACTTGGATTTTTCACAATTTTCTGGAATTTTTTGGGAATTTTCTGTAATTAAAATCAGGATTCTTAATTATTGAATGATTTTTAATTATTAATAAATAATATTAAAATATTATGAAAATAATATTTTTGGGTGTAAAATGGAAAACTGGACTTAGGGTAATTTTTTTGAAATTTATTGGACCCCGGACCTATTTTTTATCACCTAAAAACTATTTATTAATTAATTAATTAATTATTATTATTATTATTATTATTATTATTATTATTATTATTATTATTATTATTATTATTATTATTATTATTATTATTATTATTCTCCGGCCTAAAACCCCGAGCCCGGCCCAACGACTGCGGCCCATTACCCCCGGCCCAGCCCACGGCTTACCGGGTCGGGTCGGGTCCACCCGAACCCGACCCGCTCCCCGCAGACCCGTCTCCCCATTCTCCCAGCCACGAGTACTCCGCCGCCTCCATCGCATGCGCCGCCCCGCCCGACCACGCGGCGCCCCGTCCGGCCACGCAGCCGCCCCGCCCGGCCACGACCCCGTTTCCTCCTCCGCCCCTCCCGCCTTGGCCGGCCTCCTTCCCCTATAAAAAGCCCTCCTCTCTCCCCGTCGACCACCGCAGAACCCCCACGCCGCCACTGCTCGGCCCGACGCCGGTAGCCCGCCCCCGCCGTCCCAGCCGCTGCTCCTCCTCCTTCCTCCTCCTTCTCCCCGTCGTTCTCCGCCAGCAACCGCCTCCCTCGACCCCAGCGTCTCCATCTCCTCTCCCCTCCACGGCAGCACAGCGCCGCCCATCCCCGGTCGGCCTCCCCAGCAGCGCCGCCTCAGCCCTCCGACCGACCCCGCCGCATCTCGCCGGAAAACCCAAACCCTAACCCTAAATCCCCTTTGTGTCGGACACGGCAGTGGACACAAGACTCGAGACACGGACACAAAAATCCTAGTTTTTGGAGCCCTGTTCAGGTACTCATATCTTTCTCCTCGCTGCCCCGTTTTCAATTCCGTAAATTGCGTTGTGAAGCCAGTATGACCCTATCGGTGCCCGGACAAACCGCTCGGGGTATCGCGTCCTGTGGTGATCGCACACCGCGATCCAAAAACAGAAAAAATATCGACCCGATTTACCCCGGAACTGGGTACGCCCCGCCAAACGGGACGACTTGGTCGCGCGCGGTCTTCACAGATACGTGCGCAGCGTTGATACGGACGTGTGGAATTTTGCGGAAGTCGATTCTGGTGTGCGTACACACCGGGATCAACGCGTATCCGCGGACACCGCCCCGTATTCGCCTTTTCTGTTTCACGTCCTAACTTCCTGTACACACGTCAGATCGAAACAAAACTTACGCCATCGGACTCGTAGCGATACGCTGGTCCTGTGACCCAAGTTTGGTTCGATTTTGAGAACGTTGACGAAATCGCGTGTCGTGGGCCCCACAGGCCCCGCTCGACGGGCGATTTTGTGATCGGCTCATCGGAATCCAATTCTGGAAGTTCCGTTGGGTTCGTATCATTGTTCCTGACCTGTTGACACTAAGTTTGGTGAATTTGGAGACCTTTGACCCTGACATATTTTTTGGTGCAAAGCGGGCCCACATGCGGACCCCGATTTGACCCGAAATTATCGTTTTTGCCCTTGTCTCCAAATTGGACCCAAGGACAGGCGTTTCTAGCTATTTGATATCTTCTGAGCATGATGGTAATGTTTATTTCAGCATCTGGACACATTTCTAGAAATTTCCCCGAGACACAAAACTGTAATTGGATCCAAACATCAGGCAAGTACCTGCACTTCAAGTTTAATCTTTATATTGTGAAAATTAATTTTCTTGCTCTACTAGTAACATTGATGTTTACACGTAGTATTAGAATACTGGATTTCATGTCTTGAAAACTGGTTTTTCATGTCTTGCTTTTCATGTCGGGTGGGAGAATACTAGGAGGCATGTAGTTTACCCTTCCCCCTTGTCGTGACTGCTAGCTGTGGGTACGCGACTGTACCCTCAGCCTTATACTTGTTATTCCTGACTGCTAGCCGCCTATGGCGTGCCTTATTAGCCTTATAAACCCCTACATGCCAACTATGTATTCTAAATACACAAGTTCACGCACATAGTTCTTGTCGGGTTGCAGTTCTTGTTGTCTTGTTTCAGTTACATTCCCTGTCATATTTTATTCCTGTTTTACTCATATTCCTGGTTTATAGCAATTAATCATGTTTTACTTATAGACCTGATTTATAGCATTAATTCTCAGTTAATCTTTACTATTTATTATGCATATTCTGATCATGATGCTTAGTCAGTTCTTTTCTACCTGTCACAAATATTTAGTTTAAATCTTGTTGTGCATTGTGTACTTTGCTCCTTTCCTGACTGGATCCATTGTTTTAGGCGATGATGAGAACTTTGCCCCCACCTTTATGGCCCAGATAAGGTAGCAGGTGATACAGTTGAGAAGCCGGTTCCCACTCAGGAGACTACCTTTGAGGAGTAGTCAACCAGTTAGCTAGTATTTCCTTTCAGCATAATACTCGGGTTTGTCCCCGATTTATCTTCTGATTCTGTATTAAACCATGGATTTGTATATCACAATTTGTCTTATGAAAACTTAACATTTCTATTCCCTGTTATTTTCCTTGCCTATTTACTTTACTGTGGATTAGATAGATTTTAATTACCTGTGAAAATGACCTAGACAGCGTACTACCGCCGACACTGCGGCGTAGGCTGGACGTGCCCATGCACTCGTGCCCGAATATCCGGGTGCGGGTCGTGACACGTTTTTGTGGTGGCCCATGCAGGTCTACGACTAAATTGTTCGGTTTCAACTCAGAGACCGAACATGCCTGCAATAAGATAAGGATAAGTTTAGGATCTCATCCACTTGCTTGAATCGTTCTTGACATCTATCTCGGATTTGAATTAATTCCTTGACTTGCATCCTGCCTTGATTCCTGTGCGCCCTTATCGTTTATTTTGGATGCAGAGTAATGGACCTATCAGCAAGCGACGAGGTTCCTACAAGATCACCACGAGATGCTCTACCAGCATGACCGTGGAGAACGCGCAGACTCTTGGACCAGCTAATGCGCGTAAGTGATTCGTAGATACCGTTCCTAGTATTGTTTAGCTCGTTCCTATTGGTTCGTGACCTCAGCCCCAACCTAGAAATTTTGAACTTGCTAATAACCTGGTATGCTTTTATATTTGATAACTGTAGAGATTGTAGGATCTTTTATTGTTATTGTAAGTTGTTTTTTGAACTTAAATAATATGTACCTCCTTTCATCATCATCTAGCGTACTTATATTCGTTGCACCTTGACTTATGCTGCTAGTATAGCCTAGTTTTGCAAGCTTATCCTTTTATCAAGCTTGTTCATGACATATGTATTAGTGGGTCGACACACTAATACAATTGTCTATTCAGAATCAGTGTATTACGGTCTGATCAACCTTAGTGCATTTTGATTCGCCCTTCGCACTACTTTACGTGGATTGAGATATATAGTTGACTAGTATACTTGCCCCTAAATATGTTCGAGCATATCGTATCAGTTACATAACTGTACTCATACGAGCATGCGAATAAATGATTACCAGAATAGAATTTCAATCCATAACCGCCTGACAATTCCCATTAGAAATTCCTCAAACGCCTTGATCCCTATACCTCTGTTCTACCACCTCGCCCTTGAACTCTTTATTACTGATCCTCGTCTTCCCTTATTTCGGAAAGACAAAATCATGTGCTTGGTATAAGTTTGATATATAGATAATGATAGACATACCCATCAGACCGGTCGAATTGATGATAACCCTTTATGACTAAGGGAATACCATAGGTGATGTGTTTTGTGTTAAAGACTTAAGGATTCAATACTATGATTAATTAAGCTGGGACCTAGCTTTACTAGTTGTATAGCCTTAGAGGATAGATGGGAAAATTCTAAGTTGGGTAGCGACCGCAATGTTCACCTGAGAGAAACCCGTTAGACTGTAATCAAGTGAGATTGGACAGAGAGAACCCTGCCATATTTTAAATTTTGAGGACAAAATTTTTATAAGTTGGGTAGATTGTAAGCCCCTGATTTTTTTTCAAAAATATTAAACTTGGATTTTTCACAATTTTTTGGAATTTTCTGGGAATTTTCTGTAATTAAAATCAGGGTTCTTAATTATTGAATGATTTTTAATTATTAATAAATAATATTAAAATATTATGAAAATAATATTTTTGGGTGTAAAATGGAAAACTGGACTTAGGGTAATTTTTCTGGAATTTATTGGAACCCGGACCTATTTTTTATCACCTAAAAACTATTTATTTATTTATTAATTAATTAATTAATTAATTAATTATTATTATTATTATTATTATTATTATTATCATTATTATTCTCCGGCCCAAAACCCCGAGCCCGGCCCCACGACTACGGCCCATTACCTCCAGCCCAGCCCACGGCTTACCGGGTCGGGTCGGGTCCACCCGAACCCGACCCGCTCCCCGCAGACCCGTCTCCCCATTCTCCCCAGCCCCGAGTCCTCCGCCGCCTCCGCCGCCCGGCCACGCTGCGCCCGGCCCGGCCACGCAGCCGCCCCGTCCGGCCACGACCCCGCTTCCTCCTCCGCCCCCTCCCGCCTTGGCCGGCCTCCTTCCCCTATAAAAAGCCCTCCCCTCTCCCCGTCGACCACCGCAGAACCCCCACGCCGCCACCGCTCCGCCCGACGCCGGCAGCCCGCCCCCGCCGTCCCAGCCGCTGCTCCTCCTCCTTCCTCCTCCTTCTCCCCGCCGTTCTCCGCCAGCAACCGCCTCCCTCGACCCCAGCGTCTCCATCTCCTCTCCCCTCCACGGCAGCTCCGTCGGACGCCCGAGCCGCCAGTGCCTCCGCCGGCCAGTACAGCGCCGCCCAGCCCCGGTCGGCCTCCCCAGCAGCGCCGCCTCAGCCCTCCGGCCGGCCCCGCCGTATCTCGCCAGAAAACCCAAACCCTAACCCTAAATCCCCTTTGTGTCGGACACGGCAGTGGACACAAGACTCGAGACACGGACACGAAAACCCTAGTTTTTGGAGCCCTGTTCAGGTACTCATATCTTTCTCCTCGCTGCCCCGTTTTCAATTCCGTAAATTGCGTTATGAAGCCTGTATGACCCTCTCGGTGCCCGAACAAACTGCTCGGGGCATCGCGTCCTGTGGTGATCGCACACCGCGATCCAAAAATAGGAAAAACATCGACCCAATTCATCCCAGAACTGGGTACGTCCCGCCAAACGGGACGACTTGGTCGCACGCGGTCTTCACAGATACGTGCGCAGCGTTGATACGGACGTGTGGGATTTCGCGAAAGTCGATTCGGGTGTGCGTGCACACCGGGATCAACGCGTATCCGCGGACACCGCCCCGTATCTACCTTTTCTGTTTTATGCCCTAACTTCCTGTACACACGTCGGATCGAAACGAAACTTGTGCCATCGGACTCGTAGCGATACGCTGGTCCTGTGACCCAAGTTTGGTTCAATTCTGAGAACGTTGACGAAATCGCGTGTCGTGGGCCCCATAGGCCCCGCTCGACGGGCGATTTTGTGATCGGCTCATCGGAATCCAATTCTGGAAGTTTCGTTGGGTTCGTATCATCGTTCCTGACCTGTTGACACTAAGTTTGATGAATTTGGAGACCTTTGACCCTGACACATTTTTTGGTGCAAAGCGGGCCCACATGCGGACCCTGTTTTGATCCGAAATTACCGTTTTTGTCTTTGTCTCCAAATTGGACCCAAGGACAGGCATTTCTAGCTATTTGATATCTTCTGAGCATGATGGTAATATTTATTTCAGTATCTGGATACATTTCTGGAAATTTTCTCGAGACACAAAACTGTAATTGGATCCAAACATCAGGCAAGTACCTGCACTTCAAGTTTAATCTTTATATTGTGAAAATTAATTTCCTTGCTCTACTAGTAACATTGATGTTTACACGTAGTATTAGAACACTGGATTTCATGTCTTGAATACTGGTTTTTCATGTCTTGCTTTTCATGTCGGGTGGGAGAATACTAGGAGGCATGTAGTTTACCCTTCCCCCTTGTCGTGACTGCTAGCTGTGGGTACGCGATTGTACCTTCAGCCTTATACTTGTTATTCCTGACTGCTAGCCGCCTATGGCGTGCCTTATTAGCCTTATAAACTCCTACATGCCAACTATGTATTCTAAATACACAAGTTCACGCACATAGTTCTTGTCGGGTTGCAGTTCTTGTTGTCTTGTTTCAGTTACATTCCCTGTCACATTTTATTTCTGTTTTACTCATATTCCTGGTTTATAGCAATTAATCATGTTTTACTTATAGACCTGATTTATAGCATTAATTCTCAGTTAATCTTTACTATTTATTATGCATATTCTGATCATGATGCTTAGTCAGTTCTTTTCTACCTATCACAAATATTTAGTTTAAATCTTGTTGTGCATTGTGTACTTTGCTCCTTTTCTGACTGGATCCGTTGTTTTAGGCGATGATGAGAACTTTGCCCCCACCTTTATGGCCTAGATAAGGTAGCAGTTGATACAGTTGAGAAGCCGGTTCCCACTCAGGAGACTACCTTTGAGGAGTAGTCAACCAGTTAGCTAGTATTTTCTTTCAGCATAATACTCGGGTTTGTCCCCGATTTATCTTCTGATTCTGTATTAAACCATGGATTTGTATATCACAATTTGTCTTATGAAAACTTGACATTTCTATTCCCTATTATTTTCCTTGCCTATTTACTTTACTGTGGATGAGATAGATTTTAATTACCTGTGAAAATGACCTAGACAGCGTACTACCGCCGACACTGCGGCGTAGGCTGGACGTGCCCACGCACTCGTGCCCGAATATTCAGGTGCGGGTCGTGACATCCACTAATTAATTAAAAAAATTCTAACTACCCATATGTATCTCTCATGTAGTTGATAAATTATGCTCGTCCCTTATCATTGTGTTTACATTTTCTACCAATCATTCTTCATTCAATATCCTTACAAATTGCATGATCTTTTCCTTTTCTTGAACATGAATAAATTAGAACCATTCCTGAGAAATTTGTGTATTCGAATTTTTCAGGAAATGTCTAACCCAAACTCATCTCACACTGCATCTTCCCAAAGACAGTCTGAGCCTTCCATAGAGGACATGTACCGGCTATTCCAGTAAGTTCTGGAATTGAATAGCCAGCATGCAAACGCGGCCCACATCACTACCGCTATAATGTTGGAACAAATGCGGACGTCCAACAACTCAAAGGAAGGAACAATAATGGATTTTAGAAACCTCAAGCCACCCAAGTTCGGTGAAACAAAAATTCTAATGGAAGCAGGGCAATGGTTAAGAACCATCAAAGGATATTAATGCCTACAAAAATTAGCCCTGAGGACATAGTGTCTATAGTCCGTATTCAGTTAGAGGATATGGCTGAGCATTGGTGAAGTGCAAAACACCCTGAAGATTCTAACGAAGTAATATCATGGGAAGAATTTAAAAAGAAGTTCGAAGAAAGATTCTTTCCAAAATTGGCTAAAATAGAGCCAGAACGATAATCCATTAATATGAAGCAAAGAAAGCTTATAGTAGATAAGTATACTGCAGAATTAATTCTCTGGATTTAGTCATTTTGCTCCATATATGATAGCTAATGAAGAAACCAATATATCTAGATTTCTAGAAGTATTGGGGGATCAATTAAAAAGTAAAGTCGCATAATATCGGTGCCAGACCTACTACGAAGTAACAAAAGCGCGCAGAGTCAGGAAAGGATGTTTAATGAACAACCTTCCAACAACAAACCCAGAAAAGGCTTTGAAGATAGGGGTTTCATCCTTTAGAAATCAATAGCAAGGACAATCTAAACGTTCTCAAGTTGATAATTCGGAAGGACCACTTATCTATAATTCTTGACAAAAACTTGGCCACACGAAGAATAATTGTAGAAGATTCCTGGGGCTTTGTTTAAGGTGTGGGTCAGCTAATCACCAAGCTGGTCAGTGCCCACAATAACCAACCAAAGGTCCATAAATGCAAAACCCTTAATAGGGACCATGATCAATGCTTCGAGGAAATAACTCCAGACCCATAATTCAAGGAAATAGTCCTCGACCCCTGATACAAGCACCGGTATCCCAAGCCATGATGACTTATGAAAATCAACGAAGACCACCCTTCGCATCATAAGCCTACCAATTCTAACAAGCTCAGAAAGCAAGACAGTCTCAGACTGGGAAAAAGAAGAAGCAAGGACAAGAATTTATGATGGATGTTGATTGAAACAGAACTTGCTGAGAAAGTAGTAACATGTACTATTCTAGTTTCAGCTTGTCCAACATTAGTATTATTTGATTATGGGGCTACACATTCATTTATAGCATCTGCATTTATATCTCTATATTGAATAGAATCTCAACCCTTACCTAAGAAATTAAAAATCCTTACAGGTAATAGTGCAGTAGAAGTTTGTCGTGTTTGTAGAGCATGTCCAGTTAAGCTAGGTGGTAGAGCTTTTCAGGTAAGATTATTGGTCTTTCCAATGAATAACTATTTTGTAGTACTTGGAATGGATTGGTTGGCCAAGACATTAGCTAATATAGATTGTGGCCAAGCGAATATTTTATTTCAACTTCCTAATGGCAAGATATGTGAATTTGTTTGAGATCAGAAAGAATTTGATGCTGAAGAACTAAAAAAAATTGAACTACCAGTTCAAGGAAGATTTCAAGAACTGGAGGAAGAACATTTTCCAAGAATAGTAAAAGATTTTAAAGATGTATTCCCAGAAGATTTACCAGGATTGCCAACATATAGGACAGTAAAATTTTATATCAATTTGGTACCTGGAGCAGAACCTATAGCTAAGAAAATATATTTAATAAACAAAGAGGAGTTGGCTGAGTTAAATAAGCAAATAAAATAACTATTATCAATAGGATTTATACAACCAAGTGCTTCACCATGGGGTGCACAGTGCTATTTGTGAAGAAGAAAGATGAGACCCTACGATTGGTGATTGATTATAGGGCCTTAAATGAAGTAACAATCAAAAATAAATATCCCTTACCCAGGAATGATGAATTATTTGATTAACTAGGAAAATCGAAGATATTTTCGAAGATTGATCTGAGGTCGGGATACTATCAAGTAAAGGTGAAGAAGGAAGATGTTCCAAAGACTGCCTTTAGAACTCGTTACGGATATTACGAGTTTCTAATTATGTTATTTGGATTAACTAATGCTCCTACTATATTTATGGATCTGATAAATCGAATATTCTATCAATATTTGGATAAATTTGTGATTGTACTCATTGACGATATTCTCAAATATTCAAAAAATGAGGAGGAACATGAGGAGCATCTGAGGATAGTATTGCAGACTTTAAGGCAAGAATGGTTATATGCCAAATTTAGTAAGTACAAATTTTGGTTGGACCGTATATCATTTCTAGGCCATATTATCAGTGGAGAAGGTATTTTAGTAGATCCGGAGAAGGTAGAAGGTGTTAAATCATAGCCAAACCCAAAATATGTAGCAGAAATTTAAAGTTTCTTGGGATTAGTTGGATACTATAGAAGATTTGTGGAAAAAAAATTGAGGATCGTAGAACTATTAACCCGTTTGACTCAAAAGAAATAAAAGTTTAATTGGATAGAAAAATGCCAAACAACTTTTGATGAACTGAAGGAAAGATTGATTTAAGCACCTATATTAGCATGCCGCCAGGGTCAGGTGGATATGAGATATATAGTGATTCATCAAGCAAAAGGCTAGGTTGTGTGTTAATGCAGCATGGAAGGGTTATAGTCTATGCCTCTCGACAACTGAAGCAACATGAGAGAAATTACCCAACTCACAACTTAGAACTTGCAGTTGTAGTATTTGCACTTAAATTATTGAGACATTATTTATATGGGAAAAGAATCAAAATATATACAGATCATAAGAGTTTGAAGTATGTGTTTACTCAGAAGAAAATTAATATGAGACAGAAGATGGTTGAAATTACTTAAATTTTTTGATATGGAATTAGAATATCATCCGGGTAAAGTTAATAGGGTACCAGATTCCCTGAGTTGAAGACCAATGGCATTCTTTATGAATACTCTAAAGAAAATCCTAGAAGATTTAAGAAAAAATGGGAATCAAAGTGATATGTCCAATATCAGAAGATTTTAAATAAAAAATTTATAAGTACATTCTTCTCCTATAGATAGAATCAAAGAAGCTCAATAAGGAGATGCAAAGCTTCAAAATATTTGGGAACAAATAAAAGGAGGACTTCAAACTTGAATAAGAAAACATCTTGATGGATCATTAAGGTTTGGAGAATGATTATGTGTGTGCCCAGTAAAAATTTAAGGACAAAAGTAATGAAAGGAGCTCATAATTCTCAATACTCTATCCATCCAGGAAGTACCAAAATGTACAAGAATTTGAAACAAAATTTTTGGTGACATAGGATGAAACAAAAAATTGCTAGGTTTGTATCCAGATGTCTGGTTTGCCAGCAAGTGAAAGCAAAACACCAAAGAATAGCAGGACTCCTTTCAACCTTTATCAATACCAAAATGGAAATTAGAGCATATCATAATAGATTTTATGACAGGGCTACCTAAGACACAAAGGGGTAATAATTCTATCTGGATTATTATAGACAGGTTCACTAAGTCATCTCGATTCTTACCATTACGGGTTGGACAAACAACAAAAGTATTGGCAGATATATATATGAAACATGTTGTCAGTCAATATGGGATACCGGTAAGTATATTTTTAGATAGGGACACCAGATTTACTTTACATTTCTAAAATAGTTTGCAAGATAATCTTGGTACACAATTAAAATTTAGTTCATCCTATCATTACCAAACAGATGGTCGGTCAGAAAGGACAATTCAAACTGTGAAGGACATGTTAAGGGCTTGTAAATTAGATTTTGGAGGATCATGGGACGATCACTTACATTTGGTAGATTTTTTATATAATAATAGTTATTATGCCAGTATCAAGATGGCACCTTTTGAAGCACAATATAAAAGAAAGTGTAGATCACCAGTATGTTGGACTGATGTAGGAGAAAGATAATTACTGGGTTCAGAACTAGTGACACGAAAAGTAGACAAGGTCAAAGCAATAAGAAGTCATCTACAAGTAGCTCAGATAGGCATAAAATATGGGCTGACAAATACCAAAGAATCCTGGAAGTTTAAAATGGTGATCATGTATTCTTGAAGATTTCACCAACCAGGGGAATAATCAGATTTGGGACTCGAGGAAAGCTAAGTCTGAGATATATTGGGCCATTTGATATATTATAGAAAATTGAAAGTGTATCACAAGCTAGCCCTACCACCAACACTAGAGGGAGTACATAATATATTCCTTGTGTCACAGCTTTGAAGCTATGTACCAGATCTAAATCATATACTATACCATTCAAAAATCATTTTCGGACCAACTCTATGCATTGAACAAAGACCTATTAAAATCATGGATCGTAGAGACAAGATACTCTGGAATCTGATCATTCCATTAGTTCGAGTAGCTTGGAGCAAGAGCTCTCCAGGGGAATCAACTTGGAAAAAGAATAGGATATGCAGAACCAGTATCCGTATTTGTTCGTTGATCAAGGTTAGTTATCATTTAGATTTATATTAATTGCTAATTCAAATTCTGAGGACAAAATTTCTCTAAGGAGGGTAGAGTGTCAGAACTGTATTCCAGAATACTAATTTTTGTCTTATATATATATATATATATATATATATATATATATATATATATATATATATATATATAATAATAATAATAATAATAGGACTCTTTTTGTAATACTTTCAAAATTCTAAGGTTAAGGAGGGGTTTTATGGAAATAAACCAACATAAGGGGTGGGGGGGGGGGGGGAACAACCCACCAAACCATCAGCCTCTCTCTTCCTTTTGACTCATTAAGCCATATGCTACTTGGCTTCCTTTCCTTTTTTTTTATAATTTTCTATGTTCTACATGGCAAACTCTCCGTACTCCTCTAATTTCCAACACTAGGATCATCTCCATTCTTCGTCTACTTATTCTCCTTCTCTTCTCCTTCACCTCCTCTTTATTATTCCTTCCCTCTCCCTCCTCCCAACTGCTAGTGTTGCTGCCGCAACTGCTACTGTGATGCTGCCGCCGACTGCTACCTTTAGCACTGCCGTTCGCGCGGCCTCGGCCTCCACCCACCGCCGGCATCCCTCCGGACCTCCTTCCTCCCTCCTCTGACACTCCAACATCTTCTTCTTCATAAATTCTAGGTATACTCTATTTCTCCCCCCAATTTGTTCTGAATTTCTAACTTAGGTCAAAAATTAACAGTAAATTTCTGAAATAGAAAGGATATAGAAGATTCAAGGATCAATTGGAGGATTTGGGAAAGAGAAATTCTAGATTTTGCTCAAGCAAGGCAAGTCCTCACTTTAACTCAAAAAAAAATTATTAAACCTTTAATTTATGTCATCATGATACCTTCAAGTTATTTATTTGTATGATTATGTAAGAATATATGAGATTGTGATCCATTCATAATGTGTACATATAGGATTATATATATAATTAAAGTCAATTTTATTTATTTAATTAGTTGCAGATCTATTTTGATATACGAATTTCCTATAAGACGCGATATAGAATTTAATGGACACAAAAAGTAGTTTATATTGATTCATTGACTTTGGTAAAAGAAAATATTTTCTTGTGAGCATGAAAACTTCCATGTATATCCATGTGTGTGTGTGTAGTTAATACAGTACATCCATAATGGTATTTAAATATCTATGAGAATGAATAACAATATATATACTTTGTATAACAACTACTTGGCCATTGTATATTCTTATTTTCAAGGATTTTTTTTGTAATTCGTAAGTTAAGAATTGATTCAATATATCATAAAGTATATAGTTTAAGTCTCACCAAATGACATGTCATATTTGTATTAGTATTAGTTATATGAAACACTAAGACACTAGCAAGGTTTCATAATATTTCTATATATTACTTCTGTCCAGATTTTTGCAGAATAGTAAATTAAGTATAAGTTACTCATGCTAATAAATCAAGTATAAAATTATGAATAGCAGCTACATAGATGATCATGATATTGAGTATTAAAGTCAGTATAAGACCTATTTGGGTATATAAGGTTAGAGTTTATGAATAGACTTGCCCACACAACCATTCTAGTTAGTTTTGTGAATTTTTCTATACTTGAACCTAAGGAAATAAACAATGATAAATTATTATAAGAACTTGATGTCTAGATTATATCCTATTAATCAACATCTTACGAAATGTTTTATGTAGCTAAGTTTTTCATATTTGTATTTAGAACTTGGATTTGGATATTACTATATTCTAATCTATTGTGTCCTTGACTCACTACCAAAATATAACATACTAGAGACGTTTTTAGCGACGTCATATGTAAACGTCGCTAACTTGTATTAATTTAGCAACTAATTAAACTGACATGGCCAAACATCGCAGTTTGCAATGAATTACTATGATTAGCAACTACAATTAGGTACTGAGAAGAAAGCGTCGCTATGAGTCGTTAGAAGTCGCTACTTTTTTATATGATGTATAGCAACAAAGAAAATTGATGCGTCGTTAATTTCTTTTTTATTTACGACGTTCTGTTACATAAGTGTAAGACGTCGCTAACATTTTACATATGGCCCGATCGTTTTCACTTTTTCCCATTTCAAACTTTTCCCAAATCAAAAATCTCCCCCTTCCCCTCCTTCCCTCCGGTGACCCTCGCGTGGCTCCTCTCCTCCGTCTTGTATGCTCCCCTCCTAGTACTCTCCTCCATCTAGTATGGTCCTCCTCCCCTCTTCCATCCGGTGCGTCTCCTCCTCTACGGCAAGACTGCTCCCCTCCGACGAAGTCCCCTCCGTCAACCCCTCCCTCAGGCGCTCCTTATCCCCTCATCCCCGCTCGGTAAACTCTAATCCTGACCAGACACAACCAGGACACACACACACAGAGGAGACAACTAGGACACATGGACGGACACACACACAAATAATACAACCCTAACCCTAACACATGGACGGACACACACAGGACAACAATTTTAATTAGTAAAATTAGATAAGAATATATTTAGAAGAAGAAAAAATACGGTAAAGTATTTTTTAATTATATAGTAGTAGAGATAGATATTAAAGTTCCTACCATTATTCAAATACTCCGAACTCATATTTATATTAGTATAAAAATTTAATTTATTTTGTATATGCTCTATTTCTCGTGCTCAAAGTGAACAGATTGAAAATGTTTCTCGTGGTTAAAGGGAGAGACACTGGTACATATTAGGCATGTTCACTTGCGCATCGTACTAAAAAGAAAACAAAAATCTATGATATTATTAAAAAAATAGATAAAAATTTAAATTATACTAAATTAGTTTAAATATAATTTTAATATAATTTAATTAAAATTTGTTGTAGATATATTTTTAGAACTTTGGATATATGTTTAGATAATATCTTGTAGTTGGTGATATGATAGTATGGTACTCAAGTATCAATGAGTAAATTTGTGGGTAAGTAAGTATAGGTATTGAGTTACCAATGCAAGTATCATATTATCATGTTACCAATATAAATTTGTGGGTAAGTGAAACATGGGTATCATGGTGATATGATATTAAGGTACTCAAGTATGAATGAGTAAATTTGCGGGTAAGTAAGTATATGTATTGAGTTACCAATGCAAGTTACTAAGGTATTTGATAAGGGTAAGAGATAAGTTTTAAGTTAAGATACCAAGTATGGGTTAAGGCATTGGAGTTGAGGGCAAGGTAATAGGTAAGTGTCTGGGTAATGGGTTAAGATACTAGTAATAGCTAAAGTATTCTAAGATAAATTTATGGGTAAGTATCAGTATGTGTCCACATGTCTACTAGGTTTCAAAGTCTTGTTTTCTGTTATACCTATTTAATAAGTTTGGAATAGTTGTGATCGTATATGAAAGAAAGGGAAGTTAGGTATCAAAACTAGAAGGAGATTGTTTGTTTATTGTGTATCAGTGATATATGAGTGAGTATCCTATAGGTAGATAAGTACCTAAGTCGTATTAAGATATTAGAGTTGAGTTGGGTATCCTAGGGTATCTTGAGTATATGAGTGTCCATGTGTTCCTTGTGTGTGTGTGTGTGTGTGTGTGTGTGTGTGTGTCAAGTGTATGAGAGTGTCCAAGTGAGAGGTATATATGTGTATATGTTTGAGTAGGGATGAGTGAGCTAGTGAGGGTTAATAATCTATATAGATAGATACATATATAAGGGTATAGAAATATACAGTTATAGAAGTAGGTATAAATATGTATCGAGTGTCAAGAGTGAGTGGCCTAGAGTATATGTTGGTACCAAGATACCAAGTGTCAAGTATAGTTAGTGTCATGGGTATTTGAAACTGTATCCTAGTGTCAAGATACAAGAGAGTATCAATATGATATTATGTACCAAGGTATATGATATCCACATGATACACAAATATCTAGAGTGTTATCAACACCTATGTGTATATTGGACACTCCGAGGTCAAGTGTTCCTTGTGGGCTCACAAGGAACACATGATGACAGAGATATCATTATTTATTTATGTACAAGTTGGTACTTTAGGAAGACAAAAAGCAATATCAAACTCATGAATCACGATATGGATATTTAGGTAATCATAAGTGTTAATTTATAACTATGATATAGGTTGTTTGATTTAAGCTCTTCTCTGAAAAATAAATTTATATCTGTAAGCCTTTTTGAGGCTTTTAGAGTTCTACCAATTTTTGAAAAATACGCAAACAAAAAAAGGAGAGAGGGAGAGGCTGACAGGGGGTCGGGGACTATAGCCGGAGGAGATGACGGAGAACGGGAAGGTGGTGCTGGCGGGGCTGAGGCCGTGGTGGGGGAGAGGTCTGGCTGCTTGGGAGGTCGAGAGGAGAAGACGATGGTGGCTGTGGTCGGTTGTGGTTTGAAGTCGGGTTCGTGGCTATCCGACGGAGGAGAAGGTCAGAATGGAAGACGAGCATGTCTAGGACAAAGGTGTAAAATTTGTTGGAAGGCAAAGTCTAGGGTAGTGCTCCAAATATCGAAGCAACGGTAAGGCACAACAATGAAAAAAATCACAATAATAAATTATAACCCTAAATAATTAATCCCGAAATAATACAAATTAAATTTATAACCCTATATTTGGTCAGGGGTTTATCTAGTGGCTTCTAGGTCTAGTCCACTAACTCATGCATTAAAGAACACTATATATATAATATATATACACATATTATGCAATTATTTAAAATAAATACACACAACACTTATAATATATAAAATGGCAAAATTACCCCTATTTTAGGATGTGGTAGTGACAAGTCTACCCTCCTTAGAAAAATTTTGTCCTCGAAATTTAAGATCCTTAATAGTTGTATTTATTTATTTTACCATCAAAATTTAAATTTATCAAGCCATATAATCATGAAGTAAATCCATATTGCTATTTCACAAAAATTTTAAAATTTATATTTGAATGTTGTATTTGAAGATTTTAAAGTATTATATTGTTTGAGTATTGTGTGGAAAAAAAATCGAGGAATAAGATCACTAACGGTTTATAGTTTGAATTCAAATTTTTGGGATGAGATTTCAATTTTATAAATATGCATTACCCGGTGAACTTCCCCGACCGCCTGGATCTTCACCCGACCGTCTTCCCGCCGGGCCTGTCGACCCCGCCTGAGCCCGGAGCACCGCCTGCACCAACAGCACTCGCCGGATCCGCCTCCTTCATCATCTTCCCTTCGACCACAGCACCGCTATCTCTTTCCCGGCCATCTTCTCGCTTCACCACGACATCCTCCACCACTGTCAGCCGGAAGCCCCTGAGCCCGCTGTGGTCCGCCTGTACCGACGACAGTCCGTCGACTCCGCCTGAGCACCCACGTAAACCTCGAGCCCCGCTGCCAGTCTCCTCCCCGACTTTTTCTCCTCCATGTCCTCTTCCATTAACTCTGACTCTACTCACCCCTCGTCTCACCCGCCTGAGCATCCTCGGCCGTCCCCACTAAACCACCTGCCTGAGCTCCGACTCCGGCAGCAAGCCTCGACCCTGCCTCCTCCCCTTCATCATCATCATCATCACCTTTATCATCATCATCATCATCATCATCACCTTCATCATCATCATCATCATCACCTTCATCATCATAATCATCATCACTATCATCATCACCTTCATCATTATCATCATCATCACCATCATCATCACCTTCATCATTATCATCATCACCATCATCAACATCGTCGTCATCGTCTTCCCCATGCGCGCACACCAAGGTTCGTAGCTGCCCTCTCCATGATTTTATGTGCATGCGTAAATAGTGTAGGGTTTAGCATATCGTGTCATGACAGATTTAGTTGGTTAATCATAAGACCCTGTGTCGATGAACCTAGTGACTAGTGTGCTCGTACGTGTGTGTGCGTATGCATATAATATTAGTTTGATATATATATATGAATATATGAAATATATATATAAGTAATTAAATGCTAATACTAGTTATGACTGTAATATACACACACACACACACACACACACACACACACACACACACACACACACACATATATATATATATATATATATATATATATTTGTTGTATGACCCTAGGTATAGCTATGGATATCCCGTATTTACTTTGACCATTTGACCCTGAGTGATTGTGAGTGTCTGCCTTGTGTACACCGACATACTGGCTAGACATGTGTTAGTGATTGACTGTCTGATTTTGCACAGCATTTAAAGACGTGACACCCGTGCAGTTAAACGCACACTTGGCCCTGTTAGTTTACCAGTGTCATACCTAGCGTAGCCCCTGAGTTCAGTGTATTTATGTTGATTGTGTGTTAGTGTATCAACTAATGCTATATTGTATTATATGATATGTCTATAGGACTGTTGGATTATTCAGACAAGACTTCGGAAACAGGATATTGGTATTTCCAAGCAGAGGACCACAGGCGAGTACATTCTCTGACAGTTTTTATTATGTTGATCATCTCTATGATTCTAGTTGTATAGCGTACATAATTTTGACACTATGGATACATGAGTTAGCATCATCGAGACCTGTCACGAGAAGTCATGATTGGAATCCATCATGCTAGCTGGGGACGAAGAAATATTAGTAGATTATGAGATCATACCCCATTCTACATGAATCATAGCTCACCCCACACCTCACTTGAAGATTTGGATGTTATTGTTTGCAGGGTAGACTATTTTTGTTGTTGTTTAGACTTGTGTTATATTTCGTTTACTTTCTTTCATATCTCATCGTGCTTCAGTTCTGTGATTGAGTATTTTCATATTATTTTATGATATTTGTGCCCCCTTATGGAGTTGGATATTCATGTGAGATTGATTAGCTAGTATTATGACCTAGACAGCGTTCTACCGTCGATGCTGCGGCATAGGATGGACGTACCCATGCATTCGTGTCCCTATATCGGGTGCGGGTTGTGACACATTTTTAGTGATGGCCCATGCAGGTCAGGGTTCGCAAGTTATGCGATATCGTGGTAGTGCGACATCTTAGTTGTACTACTGCGTGCCTGCGATAGGATATAGGACATAGGATACTAGGATGAGAGAGGATACTCAATCACAAATTTTTGAGAGATTCCTGGGACGACCCTTAAGAATCTTATTATAATTTCCAATTTAAATCTTTTTCCTTGTTCTCGTCCGCTCTCGCTTGTTGTCATTGAATTTGATTCTTGTTGATCAGTTGTTAAATTTAATCCTTGGTGTCGTTGTTGAGTTTGATTTCATATCGAGATAAACTTTACGGACTAAAATTTATGGTATCATCTGATGACACATGTTGATGAGGACAGTGAGAAAGGTAAAACGTCTACTTTGGTAATGGAACCTAGAGTTTATCGCAGCCACGTTAGCTGTCGTGACAAAAACGTAGGAACCTGACCTTGGATGTACATATTTAGTTATGAATTTAGAGTTTCTCGCAGCCATACCGGTTGGCGTGGTGAGGATTCTAGATGACATGATTATTGAGTTGCATACCTTAGTTATGGAACCTATCGTTTATCGCAGCTATGCTTACTAGCGTGGCGAGGATTCTAAGTGTCATAATTTTGGACAGACATGTATGATTATCAGGTTGTATCTTAAATTGGTTCCTAAAGTATCATCTCAATACTTATCCACTTTTATTATTATAGGACCTTGTTCTATCATTTTCTTTGCTAGCAGTAGAGATACCTTCGGTCCTCAGTCCAGTTCCTTTTTGAGCTTTATTTCTTTAAGGATCCCTGTTAGTGTGATAATTGGTGACTTACAATTAGGTCTGTGTCTTATATTAGTGTTGACTGAGTATGACTTGTGAGTTTGTAAGTGTTTCTTGGTTGGATATGTGAGCAATAGGCATCAATCTAGAGTTAACACATAGCATAGTACCTTATAGCAATAGTCCTATGACAGGTGTCATTATAGTTAGTATTAGTACTATAGATAGAAGGGGGAGTAAAGAGTATCAGTGATGGTTCCAGGATTTAGTATCAGAGTCAGCATGCCAGTCCTGGATAGTCATGAATTTATGTAATTGGGTGATCCATGTAAACGATTAAGTATCGAGAAAATTATGTTGAAAATTAATGGAGCATGATATTCAATTTGATGGTTGATACTGGGTGTGACAAGAGTAAAGAAATATATATATGCATGCAGGGCATTAATGAGTGTGCCATAGTAGGAGGATACCCATAAGTGTATAGGAGAGTGAGAGAGAGAAAAAAATAGTCTAACCTGCTAACAATAACCTCCAAATCTCCAAGTATGCCAGGAATAAGTCCTCTAAGTCGTATTCTGGAAAAATATTTCCAGTCAGAATGGAGCGAAGTACAAACACTAACAGCAGTTTTATGTATATTGACAAAAACTATAATACAGTGTAAAGAAATACAAGATGGATATAATACTAGAAATAAGAGATACTGGTGAGTATGAAATACTGAAATAAGAAATAATGGAGAATATATCATCATCAATAGTACAACTAGCAATGAACAGAAATACAAGTGCATGCTAGAACAATGAACAAGAAATACATGAATAGAGTATCTAGCTAAGTGTGTGAAACATCAGTCTATCATGTGATCGGCTTGGGACTGGTCAGACTTGCTATATATGATTAGATATGATTCATGTAAGGTCAAGCTAACCATCCAGTTAGCTATGATGCAAGCAATAGTCAGGCTAATCATATATAACAGGCTATGAGACATGTAATGGTCAGGCTGCACCCGACGTGAGATGTGGGGTGAGCTATGATTCATGTAGAGTGGCGTATGATCACATAATCTACTAATATTTCTCGGTCCCCAGCTAGCACGATAGATTCCAATCATGACTCCTCGTGACAGGTCTCGATGATGCTAACTCGTGTATACATAGTGTCAGAATCATGTACGCTATACAACTAGAATAATAAAGATGATCAACATAATGAAAACTGTCAAAGAATGTACTCGTCTGTGATCCTCTGCTTAGAAATACCAATGTCCTATTTCCGAAGTCTTGTCTGAATAATCCAATAGTCCTATAGACATATCATATAATACAATAGAGCATTAGTTGATAAACTAACACACAATCAATATAAATACACTGAACTCAGGGGCTACGCTAGGTATGACACTGGTCAACTAACAGGGCCATGTGTGCGTCTAATTGCACAAGTGTCACATCTTCAAATATTGTGCAAAATCAGATAGTCAATCACTAACACATGTCTAGCTAGTACGTCGATGTACACAAGGCAGACACTCACAATCACTCAGGGTCACATGGTCAAAGTAAATGCGGGATATCTGCAGCTATACCTAGGGTCATACAACAAATATATATATATATATATATATATATATATATTACAGTCATAAATAGTATTAGCATTTAATTACATATATATATATTTCATATATTCATATATATATATCAAACTAATATTATATGCATACGCACACACACGTACGAGCACACTAGTCAATAGGTTCACTGACACAGGGTCTTATGATCAACCAACTAAACCTGTCATGACATGATATGCTAAACCCTACACTATTGACAAATGCACATAAAATCACGGAGGGGGCAACTATGAACCTTGGTGTGCACGCACGGGGACGATGGTGACGACGATGTTGATGATGGTGATGATGATGATGATGATGATGATGAAGGTGATGATGATGGTGATGATGATGATGATGATGATGATGAAGGTGATGATGATGATGATGATGATGATGATGATGATGATGATGAAGGTGATGATGATGATGATGATGATGATGATGATGATGATGATGAAGGTGATGATAATGATGAAGGAGAGGAGGCAGAGTCGAGGCTTGCTGTCGGAGTCGGAGCTCAGGCAGGTGGTTCAGTGGGGACGGCCAGGGATGCTCAGGTGGGTGAGATGAGGGGTGAGGAGAGTCAGAGTTAATGGAAGAGGACAGGGAGGAGAAAAAGTCGGGGAGGAGACTGGCAGCTGGGCTCGGGGTCGACGTGGGTGCTCAGGCGGAGACGACAGACTGTCGTCGGTGTAGTCGGAGCACAGCGGGCTCAGGGCTTCCGGCTAACAGTGGTGGAGGATGTCATAGTGAGGCATGGAGATGGCCGGGGAAGAGACGACGGTCCTGTGGTCGAAGGAAAGATGATGAAGGAGGCGGATCCGGCGAGTGATGTTGGTGCAGGCGGTGCTCCAGGCTCAAGCGGGGTCGACAGGCCCGACGAAAAGACGGTCGAGTGAAGATCCAGGAGATCGAGGAAGTTCACCGGGGATGGAAGGCTGCTGCTGTGGAGGGAAGTCGACATAGGGTGGCGTGGATCCGGCGGTGCTGCTGTCGACTCCGGTTGAGGCCGTGGTGGTGGAGAGGTCCGGCTGCTCGGGAGGTCGAGAGGAGAAGACGATGGTGGCTGTGGTCGGTTGTGGTGTGAAGTCGGGTTCATGTCTATCCGGCGGAGGAGAAGGTCGGAATGGAAGACTGGCACGTCTAGGACAAAGGTGTGAAATTTGTTAGAAGGCAAAGGTTAGGGTAGCATTCCAAATATCGAAGCAACGGTAAGGCACAACAATAAAAAAAATCACAATAATAAATTATAACCCTAAATAATTAATCCCGAAATAATACAAATTAAATTCATAACCCTATATTTGGTCAGGGGTTCATCTAGTGGCTTCTAGGTCTAGTCCACTAACTCATGCATTAAAGAACACTATATATATGATATATATATATATATATACACATATCATGCAATTATTTAAAATAAATACACACAACACTTATAATATATAAATGATAAAATTACCCATATTTTAGGATGTGGTAGTGACAAATTGTGTCATACTAATAGAAAGTAAATAACTCTATAGTGTGAACTAATCACTGAGGCTAATCGACTAGTCATATTGAATAGAAATAATTACAAGAAAATTAACTAAGCATGCAAGTATCATATCTCTCATTAATTTAAATAAATACCAACTAAAAAATATTAATAAGAGATATGCTAGATTCTTTAATTATAGCAATTCAAAAAAAAATCAATTAGCATGTTACCAATGTGGCTTAAGTAGCCATATTTATGTTGGTGCAATTGCTTGGTAGATGACCTTTATAGTTTTGCAATCACCAACATTCTTCTTGCTACTAAATTCTGACACAAAGCGTTCTACCTACATCATTAGGCAGAGACTTTGGTATCCAAGATTTGGATCCATATTTGTTATCTTTGGGAACCCACTTATACATATTCATATCAACCAATTTTTTAGCCTTACACTGATGTCTAATGTGTTCTTTTAAACCACAATAATAACTTATAGCATAAGCATTTGTGTTTGGTGTAAAAGGATAGACATGAGTATGTAAAGTAGTACGACGTGTCTTGCTTGGATATTTGTAATAAAATGCATGATTATGTGAAGTATGTTGTATTCTACATGCATGATAGTGTGGAGCATTTGGTTTGCTTGCTAGTGTCTTGTTGTGCGTGCTCCTTTGTTTAGCAACGTGTCTTGTATTAGACTGAGTAGTAGGTTGTATGACCTGCTTTTCCAATCTAATCTCTAACTTTTTAGAGGTGGCATATAAATTATCATATTTAGCAGTAAGAGCATCAATTCTAAGTGATGCATTAGAGTACTTCTCCTTCTCTTATTTTAAGTCCTCCTTAAGTTTAGCATTTTCTAGATTACTTTCATCAAAGCAGTCAAGTGCTTCTTGTAAGCTAAGCTTAAGTTTGGAGAGATAAACAGAATCATCAGAAGAGGAATAGTCTCTAGCTTTATTTAGTAGACAAGTAAGCTTTTTATTCTCAAGCTGATAAGATTTAATATCTTTCCTGACTTGCTTATACTTATCCATAAGCTTCTTGTGATCTTCAAATAAATTATTGAAAGCATCAGATAATTCATTATAAGAAACCTCTTCAAATAAAGGATTATCTTTTACCTCGTTAGTTAATGTCGTTAAGCATACTTTTGCAGCATGTCGAGGGCTTTCTTCTTCCGAATCGCTAGCTTCACTTTCACCCCAGATGCTTGTATTTGCATATTTGCAAGATGAAGATTCTCTTTTGTTTGATCGTTCATATCGATTTTCTCTTTTAGCTTTGGAGCAATCTTTCATCATGTGGCCTGGCCTTTTGTAGTTGTAGCAAATTGGTTCTTCTTCAAGATCTTTCTTCTTTTGGTTTGATTTCATAAACTTCAAAAATTATTTGACGAAGTTCCTAAAAATTTGGGCCAGATTCTCATTGTCTGAATCATCGTCGGTTTCTTCATCTTCAGAGGCTTCGTCAGAGGATCTTTTATAATGCCCCTTTAATGCGATGGCCTTCTCTTTGGGAGTTGACTCTTCAAATTCTTTGAGGTCTAGCTCGTGAATCATCAGCTTTTCCATTAGTGTTTTGAGGGTCATCATGGTGAGATTATTCCCTTCTATGATTGCAGTGGCCTTGGGATTCCAGTTCTTAGTGAGTCCCCTGAGTACTTTGCGAATCTTTTCATGATTACTGTACTCCTTGCCAAGAGATGATAGAGGGTTGACGATGTCAAGGAATCTCGTAAATATTTGAGTGATTGTCTCATCTTGCTTCATCTTGAATGCTTCATACTCTTATCTTAGACGACTTATTTTTTATTCCTTTACTTGGGAGGTTCCTTCATGAATGACCTCAAGAAGTTTCCATACTTCGTACGAAGTTTCGCAAGTGGAGACCATGTTAAATCCAATTCTGTCTACAATACAAAATAGAGCGTTAATAGCTTTAACATCAAGACTAGCTTATTTTTTTGGTGTCTGTGTACTTATCATGAGGTTTCTCTATAAGGTTGCCATCTACAACTATTCTAGGTGGCTTCTTGTATCCATCTATTACAACAGACCAAAGATCAAAATTAAGTTATTTCAAATAGAAATGCATACATGTCTACGTGTAGTTAGTACTATCAAATAGGGGTGGCCTATTTGTGGACTGGCCTTCACCATTATTGGTGTGGATAGATCTAACAGTTTCCATAAGTCTCTTAGGATGTTAAGACAAATATCAAGAGAACTAGTTCTGATACCAATTGTAGGACCAATTGGTATGAGCAATATTTTCTATATAAAGAGCACATGCTCGGATACCAAATGAAGGACCATGTATGGCAACTCTAGAGGGGGGTGAATAGAGTATAGTGGAATAATTTACCCAATTAAAAACTAAACAGAGTGAAGGCAGCTACCAACTAACAGTGTATATGCAAGACATTAATGTAAAGCAGTAAGAGTAAGAGAGAGCAAACGCAAACACCGTGATGTATAATGATTTCCCTCTTACAGGACTAGTCCAGTCCCGAGAACTCAAGCTCGGAGTTTTATCCACCATAATCACCAATAGTAAATCACAAGCTTTTATCCGAAGGCTTGCCACTTTTTTACACTACGAGATTTGATCCGAAGTCTCGCAACTTCACACACCACAGGGACTTGATGAACCAAGCTCTTTACAACTCTTGTAGACTTCTAGACCGAGATTACACTTAGTACTTAGAAGGCTAGGGTGTTGATCTTGGAGATAAGAAAGTTTAGGCTCTGAGGGTTTACTTACTATAGGATGAGTGAGTAGGAATGTAGAAATCCAATCTTATTTATAGGGTATTACCAAACCGAGTTCGGCCAAAATTCGGTTGAGAATATTTGAATTTTCGAACGTTGGAGGCCAAGAAATCAGGAGCTACATACTAAAGGGGTAACCGTGTTTGGTCCGATTTCGACATGAATTTGGCCCGAGTTCGGTTGCTAAGTATGGTAGACTTTGTGAATGAATGTGGACTGATTTGTAGATAGGTTCATGGGTTTATTTGAGTGGACTTGGGTTATGCCAGTGCAACTCAATGTACATAAGTCCTAGACTCAAATAAATTATCAAATTATATATGAAAACAAGGAGTACTGATGACGCCAAACTTCTAAAACATCTGCTGACTTGAAGATGCTTTTTTTCTTGAAGACAGTTGTCCAAAGATAACCAGATCTGAGAATCTGAATACCTTTCATGGGCTTCACCTCCGAACCCCCACGAGGGGCGCTGCCCCCTCGACCCCCGTCCGCTGACCGGGCAGCGGAACCCCCGGGTGCGAGGCTCCAGATAAGTCGTAGGCGGTTGGACAAAATCTTCTGATATAACAACTTCTTTGGCTCATCGTCATATAGCATATGTCCATTACTTATCTTGCTTATTGCTTTCTGCAAGTATATGTTAGACGAACAAGAAAATATACATAAGCAAATATTACATATATGGACAATGCTGAGTTTAAGTAAAAGATACTATAGTGATTGATCGATTACTATAATATTAAGCTTAATCGATTAGCCATATTCAAAAACTCAAAATAAACATTAGGCTAACACACATTAAACTAAAAATATAGATCTAGTCCAACCAAGCTATAAAAACCAAAAAATACCAAGAAGCAAACATGCACAGGAGTTCATAGAGCACAATATAGACTAATAAAATACAAAAAATTCACAATAATATAAAAGTATAAGTTCTCCATCATTGGTAAGATGTAATTGCCTAAAACCACCACTAACTACTACCACTAATACTAAGGGAAAGGGGAGGGGGACTGGTCCTGGGCTGCTCTCGGCTAGGAAGGAGGAAAGAGAAAAGGAAAATAAAATAAAAAGAGGGGAAAGTGAAAGAATGGCGAATAGAGAGAAAAAGAGGGGTTATATATCAAGGATGGTTAACAATATTCAAAAATCTAGAAATTATATGAGAGCAGCTAGAGAAATCCAAAAAAATATACGGAAAGCAATATACAGCAATAGCGCACATATACAAGATATGGACATGAAAAAAAATACGCAATAGTGAGACGAGTCTCACAACTCTCACCTCCTTAAAAAAATTATGTCCTCAAAATTTCAATAAGGCACAGGATCTAGCAAGGAGACTACAAAAATAAGGCAATAAAATAAGCATCATGGTACGGGTGTCAATCACAAGCTATGAGCTATCTAGAATAAGGCAAGCATACACAAGACAAGATCAGGGTACGGGATATACGAACAAGTATACCTCACGAGTCAAACAGATACAGGTATCGAGCTCGGATATTATCCTCGCTCTCCCAAGATGACTCATTCGGTGAGTGATGCCCCCAACCAACTCGGACTAAACGAATGGTCTGGTTCTTAGGAATTTTCTATCCGGTTCAAAATGGATACAGGCCTCTCCTCATATGAAAGGTCAGTACCAACAACCAATTTTGAATGATCTAGGACATAGCTTGCATTCGGTATATACCGTCGTAACTGGGATACATAAAAAATATTATGTATCTCATAAAGCGACGGTGGAAGAGCAAGACAATAGAAAATATCTCATACTCGCTTAAGAATATCGAACTGACCTATGTACCACGAACTAAGATTTCTTCGTACACCAAATCTGATGATTTCGTGGGTAGGCAAATCCGAAGGAATACATGGTCGCCGACAGAAAACTCAAGAGGTCGTCAATACGAATCAACCCAATGACGCTGGCGATCTTGTGCTACTTGAAGATGCTTCCAGATTTACTTGACTACTTCAACTATTTGGACTATCATCTCGGGTCCAATTAATTGCTTTTTGCCAATGTCATCCCAAGCTACAGGGGATCTGCACTTCCTGCCATACAGTGCATCGAATGGTGCCATCTGGATATTGGCCTGGAAACTGTTATTGTAGGAGAACTCTACCAGGTGTAAGTGATCCTTCCACGAACCACCAAAGTCAAAGGTACATGAACAAAGCATATCTTCTAGAGTTTGGATGGTTCGCTCTGACTGACCATCTGTCTGGGGTGATAAGCCGTACTGAACTTCAGGCGGGTGCCTAAGCTCTTTTGAAGACTCTGCCAAAAATGAGAAGTAAATCTTGAATCTCTATCCAAAACTATGCTAATTGGTACCCCATATAGTCTAACAATATGTCTAACATCTTTGCCAAATATTATGTGGACTGGCCAACCCTGAAAGGAAGAAAGTGTGCAACTTTCGTGAGTCGGTTCACTATTATCCAAATAGCATCCCTGCCAGCTGGGAACCTAGGTAGACCTGTCACAAAATCCATGGTAATATGCTCCCACTTCTACTCCAAAATTGGTAAAGGTTAAAGAAGTCATGCTGGTCTCTGATGCTCAACTTTAACTTGTTGGCATACCGAACATTGAGAAACAAACTGAGCTATCTCGCACTTTATTCCATTCCACCAGAAATGCTGACGAATGTCTCTGTACATCTTGGTTCCTCCGGGATGCACTGAATATTTTGAACTATGGGTCTTCGATATAATCTCACGACGAAGGTCTCCATTAGGTACACAAAGATGATTCCCAAAACGGAGAGTTCCGTCACTGAGAATGCTAAGTTCGGGTCTACACCCTGCCTCACACTCTGCTCTGAGTCGCTGAAGTTTGGTATCTTTTGACTGTGCTACCTTGATTCTTTCCACTATACTGGACTGAACTTGTAGAGCTGCCATCAATGCTGTATTGCCAGACAATACTACTTCAACACCCATCTCTTGAAGATTTTCTAAAATCTCTCGCTGCGCTGTGAGAAAATAAGCTCATATTCTCTGGCTCAAGGCATCCGCTACCATATTGGCCTTTCCAGGATGATACTTTTAAACCCCCTGGCCTAAATCTAGGATTATGATTCATTTAGGGTTATTTTGAATTAGCTAATGGAGTTATTAGTTTGTCTCTTTTAATTTAATTCACTTGGTGTACCTTACCGTTGCTTCAATGTTTGGAGTGCTACTCTAGCTTCTGCCTTCAAACAAATTTTGCACCCTTGTCCTAAACGTGCCAGTCTTCTATTCTGACCTTTGTGTAACTCATATATAGCCTATCTTGTGCTTTATTTTAGTCGCACAATATTCGTCACAATTATCTAATTTTAAATCTAAATAAATCTAACTTTTGTATCTTTGTCTGTTCCAATCAAAATTGGAGATACAATCTCGACCCATTTCGTGCAATCCAATTTATGACAATAATCTATTCCGAGTCTACTATGTCAATGATACCTATATCCCATCCAATTCAAATCCTATGTACTTCTAATTAATTAAAGAACACTATTGACATTAATTTTAACTAAATTGCTGCAATGACTCAACCTAACCCAAAACTAGACCCAACACCAACACAAACCCACACTCACACCCTCATGGCTCATATAAAATATCATACACTAATTTCTCCCACTATAACACACCAAACAAAGCATTTTTCCATATCCAATCCACTTTTTTCTCGTTGTGCAAATCCTAAACTGTTGAGACTTTTGTGCAAATAGCTAGCCATGTGTTCACCTCCTATTGGTTGGGACAAATGAAGATAGCCCTTTTGTCATGCTTGACCAGTCACGCCCCCTCCTCTCTCATATTTTTGTACTGCAATATACAACCAAATATGCCTACAATCCATCCCAACCCTCCATTCAAACTCAAACACATCACAACCACTCATTCTCTTATTTGAAACATCACCACTCCCTAGAAACACCTAGGAGTAGCCGGCCCTAATCCCAATATCCCTCCCTCTTTCATTAAATACAACCCTCACTCTCTTTCCTTCATTCATTCATATCCCCATCTCCCCCTCAACTCAACCGAACACTTCCCTCCCCTCATCTTCATTCAAACCACCACCACCATAACCTCCACGACTGTTGTTGCCTCCTCCATCCGACCACCTTCCCACCATCCTCGACCTCCTTCCTCGCCTACCGGACCACCCATAACCACCATCACCATCTTTTCTTCACCCCTCAACCCGTCCACCCTCCTCCTCCATCAACTACCATGACCTCCACCACCATAACCATCCCGACCTCCACCTCCTTCCAATCACAGCAGAAACCCGATACCACCATCACCCCTCTTCTTTGTCTCTCCCTCCTCCTCCACGACAGCCACCTCCATCACGATTACCACTACCACCAGCTTTATCACCACCACCAGCCCGACCCTCATAGCCACCTCCTCTTCCTTCATCCCGACCACCACCATTGTCCCCTTCACCACTGCCACCGAGATCAACCCCCATTACCACCACCATCACCTCCTCGACCATAAATTACCACCACCAGCAACCCTCTACCGCTACCAAAAGCCGTTGTTGTTGCTGCTGCTGCAAACGTTACTTCTGTTGTTGTTGTTGTTGCTGCTGCTGTTGCAACCGCGGTTGCTGCACCCCTCCCCCCCCCCGGCCGGAGCTCAGGCGTCGAAGCACCCCTGGCCGAGCCCCTTTGCTGGAACTGTACCTCCGACCAACTGCTCCATATTCGACCACCATCCCTCCCCTCTGTTATCATTTCTCTTCTTCTCCATCTTTTTCTTTTTTCCTTCATTAAGCTCATGGTTGTGAAAACCTAGTTAGATTAATATGTTTCCATTGTTTAATACTTGTTAATTATGCAAATAAGCCATTTCTAATTAATTTTTAGAATGTATATGCACAATTGTGGTTGTGTAAATGCATATATAACTTGGATAATGCATGCTATAGAGTATTTTCACACCATGTTTAGGTAGAGTTCATGTTTGAGGGCTCATAAGCATGTGGAGGCTGGGTAATTATAGTTCAAATAAGATTATTATGTGGTAGCTTGATGTCATGTTTGAGGGATGCATATGAGATAAATTTTATTACTTATAGTATGAGGTTTATGCCTTTATAAAGTAATAATCCATATATGGGTTTATACATATATGTTAAGTGCTTGTACTTATTTAAAAGAGTTCATGTGAAAAGTTATAAGGAATTAGTTGCTCTATACGTTAAGAATACATATATATTGATGTTATATGTTAGAGATAGGTTATACCTTAACTTCTTGATGGTTCCAAGGATGATGCTACATGTAGTTAGAATCGACCTCTTGAGTTTATAGATGTATACTTGATAAAAATTACGTGGGGCTCAGACTTAACAATTGACGTAAATGTTGACACATCGTAGTTTGGTATAAGGAGAGTGCAATTAAGTTAAATACTATGTTATGCGATAAGTTAGTTATTTTTTTAAATCAAATCAACTTGAGGAGGAACCCTAATATTTATCAGGAGTATGTGACACGTATCTCAAGGATGTGAATGTGCCACACATGTACATGGAAACCTTAGTAGGTAGAATACCTAGTACTCATGTGTTTGAGATGCATCTTAGTAACCTCACAAACCCTAATATGACCATGGTTATGATATATGGAAAATTACACATTTAGAGGAGTGGTAGATGTTGTGGGACTAGTAGACTAAGTGTACACATACTTCCTTGGTCTTTGACTAGTCAACATTAGCCAACCTACTTAGTTAGAACGCTTGTTGGTTCTAAACTCTACGTGACTCATGACGTTGCGTATGTTGAACTATTGTGCATGCTTAGTGTAGTATAATGTAGTGATTGATATTTATTGTTATATATTCATAGGCACCCAAGACGGTTCTACTTTGGCTACGGGTTCCAGATCCTTACTTGTTCACATCGGAGTTCCAAGCAAGTATACCTTGCCATGTTGTACTATTTAAATTTAGTTATTATAGTTTACATATTTATTGCTTTAATATTATATAACTGTGCGCATCTGAGAATGACTCGGGTGCAGTCGATGAAGGCATTGATGTTAGAACCTGTGTTTGACCTAGTGTCTAGTGGACGCACCTAAAGTTGAGGAGTTATCATTATGACTCCCTGGGCCTTGTCAAGTATCATTGTACGTCATCGAGTGAGTTCATGTAGGGACGTGAGCTTCATACTTGACTGTCCATCGGTATGAGCAGCACATGTGATGGCATTTAGCATAGCTGTATATTTTTTTAGTGACTTGCATTATAGTACGAGTGTCCAGGTCGTATTCATGACTTGTACATTGGCATTAGACAGGAAATACAATTAGTAGGCATATGGGACAAATATTTGGCTACTGTAGTTTCAGAGTAAACTACGGGGTCGTGAGCCTCAGCGTTACCCGATTATGGGCTATGTGTTCCCCCGTTATTGGCTATGTGCTACCCGGTTATGGGCATATATGCTTGTTGATACATCCGGCAGAGGTTACTAGCTGCGCGCTATTATGATCGGTGATATAGTCAGCATATACTTTTGGCATCCAGTTTACAGCTAATGCCAGATACATGGCCTCTGGCTTAACGCTATGATTTATACCTTTTACCTACCCATACGTACCAAGGTTGTCTTCAAATATATTTTACTTATGGTTAGTTCACCCTTGAGTTTATATAGTATTTACTTTATGGCATGTACTTTTTCTATCTTGTTACGCCCCTCTGAGGATATGGTTACTTTCCAGATCCGGACGAGCACTTGTACCCGACCATCTACGGAGCAGGAGTAGAGACCGAATTCATGGCTGAGGACTTTGAGGCATTTCTAGAGGAGTTTTCATGATTTGGGGTACACTGCTGCTTTGGGCTAGAGTGTCTTTATCTAGCTAGTTGATGCTCTAGTCTAGTTATCTTACTACTTTTCGTACTTTTATTCCATCGTTGTATTTCAGTTGGTTTGTCCCTATCAGACTATTTCAGATGTATTATGGATATTCAGACTCTCTGTATTTTATTTACCAGCACTTGCTTCAGTCATTATTTATATTGTTTCTGTGGATGAGATTAGTTGTTTACCTATTTCTTGTTAGCATATTAGACTTGATAGTATTTTAGGACAGATTAGTACGCTTCGTCGGGTCTATTAAATTGGAAAATCCTTTGGAGTCGTATTAGCTGGCCATTGCCACGTGGCCTGGTCCCATGTATTTTGGGACTGGGGCGTGATAATACTGAAGGTCAAGATCATAATTTATCACCAACTCCAGCCATCTTCTCTGCCTCATGTTGAGATCCTTCTGGATAAAGATATACTTCAAACTCTTGTGATCGGTATAAATCTCTACTCGATCTCTATATAAATAATGTCTCCAAAGTTTTAATACAAAAATAACTATCGCTAACTCCAAGTCATGTCGGATAATTTCTTTCATGATCCCGAAGCTGTCGGGATATAACCTGACCATGTTGTATTAGAACGCACCCCAGTCCCTTGCCGGATGCATCACAATAAACTATGAATCCACCTGTCCCGTCCGAAAGTGTCAAAATAGGTGATGTGATCAATTTTTGCTTAAGCTTCTCAAAAGAGGTCTAACATGCATCTGTCCAATCAAAGCGCACATCCATCCGTGTTAGTTGCATTAAGGGTGCAGAAATTCTAGCAAAGTCCACCACAAATTGTCAGAAATACCCTGCTAATCCCAAGAAACTGCAAACTTATGCAACTGTTCTCGGTACTGGCCATGTCTCAACGGCTTCTATCTTCTTGGGATCTACCTCCACTCCACCTTTGGCAATGATGTGGCCTAAATAGGAAATACGATCAAGCCAGAACTCGTATTTGCTGAACTTTGCATATAACTTATGTTATTTAAGAATTTAAAGAACTGCTCGAAGATGCTGCTCGTGCTCTGTTTCAATCCGAATATACACTAAGATATCATTGATGAACACTATCACGAACTTGTCCAGGTAAGGCATAAAAATATGATTCATAAGATCCATAAATACTGCTGGCGTATTGGTTGCTCCAAATGGCATCACTAGAAACTCCCAATGGCCATATCTTGACCTGAACGTAGTCTTGGGTATATCTTGCTCCCTGACTCTGATCTCATGATATCCAGGCCGTAAATCAATCTTTGAAAATATAGTTGCTCCACTAAGCTGGTCGAACAAATCATCTATCTGAGGCAATGAATACTTATTCTTGATGGTTGCCGTATTAAGGGTACGATAATTAACACATAATCACGACGTCACTTCCTTCTTCTTCACAAGTAGCATCGGAGATCCCCAAGGTGATCCACTAGCATGAATGAATCCCTTGGTTCTCAATTCTTCAATCATTTGGTATAAGACTTCTAACTCTGAAGGTGCCATCCTGTAGACTCTCTCTCTGATACTGGGGCTATTCCGGAAAGTAGATCGATGGTAAACTCAATTTCTCTTTCTGGTGGCATGCCTGAAAGTTCTTATGGAAATACATCTAGGAATTGATCAACAATTCTAAAAAATCGTACTTCTTTTGCTACTGCCATTCTCAAGGTTGCTGGTGAAGGCCCTATCTCGCCTCTAAAAAATGAGAATTCTTCTTCTCAGGGAATACTAAAGATAACCTTGCCAGCATGGCAATCTATCTTCGCGTATCGATCACTTAACATATCCATGCCTAAGACGACGTCATAATCTTCCATAGAAAATTTTATCAATCTGGCGAGAAATCCTCGCCCCCATACTCTGACTCGACACGATACATAAACTCTATCGACTGCCACGATACTGTTACCAGTAAGTATATTGAGTCTTATTGATAAGGATTCAGGTTCCAAACTAACTCGTATCGCAAATCGTGCAGACATAAAAGAATATGATACAACTGAATCAAATAATACTGAAACTAAATGAGAGTTGACAAGAATGGTACATGCCACTACTTCACCTAAAGCTAACTGCTCTTCCACAGTGAGTTCCATTGCCTGACCTCGTCCTCTTGGTAATGGTCCTTTCTGCTACGAACCTCCTTGTCTGGCCTATGCATGAGCTTGGGACTGCACATACTGTTGTGGCCTTTGTTGCTAGTATACTTAAGATTGGATCGATAAAGGCCTCTGACCCTGATTTTGCTGATAAAGAGATCTCCACAGGATAAACACAATCCTTGTTCTCTGCGGCACTCAGAAAATACATGTCCAGGTTTCCCACAATGAGAACACCCTACTGTAGAAGATGTCCTCTGCTACTGGGGTCGGGTCGGTGCCATTTGTTGGACCGAGGTTATTGATGATGGTCTTCTTGGAGATCTAATAGTTAAGGCCCTAACTGTCGGGGCTGGGTCTGAAGACTGGGAGTAAGAACCTCATGAGGTGTGGGTCCTCTTCCTTCCTCCAGTTCTATCTACGATTCTTTTGGATGTATACTCATGCCTCCTTGCTGCCCGTAATATGGCATCAAAAGTCTGGAACTTATCTTGTTCTACTGTCAATATGATCTCCAGGTGAAGTCCCTGCTGGAACATCCTAGCTCTATTCAATTAGGTCAACACCAAGGTTGGAGCAAACCGACTTAGTCTGCAGAACTCTGTCGCAAAGCCGTTGACAGTCCTGCCCATTAGGTTCAAGTTGATAAACCTTTGTTAAAGGTCATAACGAGATACCGCATAAAAGTACCTCGTCTGGAACCTCTCGCTGAAGACGGCCCAAGGAACGGGTACTGTCAGAGAAACCATCTGTGCTGCCCACCAGTCTCGGGCCAAGTCTAGCAACTGTAGTTAAACTACTGATACTTGCTCTCTGTCAGGCACTCTGGCTGCCTCTAGGATAGCTTCAGTGTTCTGAAGCCACGCATATGACAAAATCGCATCTTCGGTACCATAAAAATATGAAGGTTTGAGGCGTTTGAAGTTGCTTGCTGAGTTGGGGGCACGATGTCCGTCTTTCTCTAAGTCCTCATGTACTGACTGGGTGAGAGCGTCACCCCGTCACTCTTGAGATGCTAGTAACTGCCTGATGATCCACATCAGGGCTTGGGTATCACTTTCTTCATTGGTGGGTACTGGCGGGACTGCTACTGCGGGTACAACTAGTGGTTCTGGCTGAACCAGTTGTTCCACATCTTGAGCCATCATGGACTTTGCTTCAGAATATTATAGTTGAACCGCAAAGAGATGTTGATCCGCTGGTGGTTGTCCTACTACCGGCAAGACTCTAGCTGGCTGATCAGAAGGACCAGGAACAGTGTCCCTGAAAGATAGAGAATGCTAGGATCAAATTGGTAGGACAGGATAGATCGAGGATCAAAGCAGGTATTGAATCAAGATTTCTGGGATACAAATTTAATGCTGGAGATCACAGAGTAGCATGATTGAGACATCTAAACAATGATAAACTCACACACTTCTGAAATTTTAGACCTGCATGGGCCACCACTTAAACCGTGTCATGCCCCAGAACTAGAATACTGGAGAGCAGGGGCGAATAAATCCAGCTACGTACACCAGAGTACTCTATATCCCGAGATACGGTCATGGCTGTCTAGACATGTGAGGGATTACTCTACAATCCAACGGGCATTCCTGGGTCAAGAGTCCCAGTTGTCTTAATCTCAAAAAAATAATAAGTTATAAGATGCATTATCACCAAACATATAATAGTAAGACATCCCAGACTATACATACATAGATGATCATGAAGCTAGTTACCAAAATAAAGAACTAGCAAAGTACAATATTACATGATCAACTCTAGCTATAGTCTAGAATATGGTTTACATGTAGGCTCGTGGGCTAGAATAACAAAAATCAAAACACAAGCTAAACACGTGCTCGGTGGCTAAATGCCTCAAAAGTATAAGTAAAAGATCGGGTGGGTAATGAAGAAGAAACTTACTCAAGTCCTCGGGTATTCCTCGTGTTCACCATCTGGAGGCGGAAAGTACAGAAGATCCTGCGGTGTTGCTCCAAAATCTGGCCATACAAAACCAGTGGGATCAGACCCTAAAACAGCAAAGTATCATAAGGGAGCCAACTTAAGAAACTAAAACCAACATACAAAAATTCAATAACACAAGAAAGTATAAATAAAAACAATACGTAAATAAGCAGTTAAGTAGTTTTGGAATCAGTAACTAGTACAGTTCAGGATTAGTAGCCGAATAATCCAAAACAAGACAAGACTAAAAAATATGCAATCACGGCAAAATATGACCTACGGCTTACTACCATTAACTAACTAGAGTTATCACAATCCTGGTTACTAACAAATACAGTTGAGATTCCATATAGCCACATGCCCTGCAGACTATCCGGGTTATCCAGACGTAGCATAGATTAATTAAGCATATAGTATTTTTCTGATAAAATGTAACACTCGACAGTGTGTGGGAAGTGTGCCCCTCTCGACGGAGAGTTTTAAATGTCACTGGGATACCGGAATTGCATGTAGCCAGAAAATCTCTCTAGATGCTTCTAGATAATTATTCTAGTTATTAACTTAGGCAAGATATTAAGGATTCCTGACCATGGTGCTCAGGAATCTGCCTTAGACATGATTCAAGACTGGACGATAGCTTAACAAGTATAACCAGGACAGGGACAAGCAAGAAACCATAGGAGTTATCTTATTAGTACAAACATTTCAGTTTAGGAGATTCTAGCATATCACGAGTGAGCTACGTCGAGCCATTATCCGGTTTATCAGTACATATCAGGTATCTGGAGTCAGGGATCAAGTTCATTCAGTACAAGTCAGGTATCTGGAGTTCTCAGTTTAATAGTGCCCTTACATTCCATATTTTGGGTATTCCATGTTCTGGTAAGTGTATCATCCAGATTATAAGCAATTAAAAATAACAGGCATCATATAAATTTAACTAATTGGGCCAAGCACAAGAAGTAAATAATCCATATGAGAATATATAATAAAGGAAAATATTTTTATTAATAGTGCTAAAAGTGCAGGAGATGAGCTGGCCGCATGCAAGAAACTAGCCGCATGTAGGAAGCTGGCCGCATGGATCAAAATTGGCCACAGGAATCATCACAAGGTCCACTCCTCGGGACAAGGGTTGAGTGACAGGGAATAAATACAAGGCCAGGAAGGTGACTGAAGTGACTGGCCAATAAAGCGTATCAGAGAAGTGACAGATGTGACTGGTCAATAAAGCGTGTCAGAGAAGAAAAGACAAATTTAGGAGAAATCGTGCCAAGGTAACGTTGAGTCATGCATTGGAAAAAGGGACGCATAGCTCAGGGTCGCATGGACAATTTTGGCCGCATGCTCCTTTGGGCCGCATGGAATTAAGAACTTAGAGAAATTTATTTTGTTCAAGTTTCATGCATTTGGTCAAGGGGCGCATGTGCAGATTCAGCCATGCGTCAAAAAAGATGGTCGCATGCTGAGTTTTGGAGCGAAGAGTCCAGACCGCATGCAAAGCAGGCCGTATGGAGCTCCTTCATCCCAGAACAGCAAGTTTCAGTCATGAAAAACTTCGATGTCCTGAAAATGTGATTCTGCCTAAAATCCTTATTTTTAGCTCATATCCAGAGAAGTAAAGTTCTAAACCATTTAAAATTAGATGCTCTCTCACATAGAACAACTAGTTTTGGAAAACAACAAATTTTAAGAGATCAAAACCATAAAAATGTCAAAAATATATTAAATTAAAAATGTAGATCTAGTCCAACCAAGCTGTCAAAACTGAAAATACCAAGAAGCAAACATGCACAGGAGTTCATAGAACATAATATAGACTAATAAAATACAATATATCCACAATAATATAAAGTGCAAGTTCTTCATCATTCGCAAGATGTACTTGCCTAAAACTACCACTAACTACTACCACTACTACCAAGGGAAAGGGGAGGGGGACTGGTCCTGGGCTGCTCTCGGCTAGGGAGGAGGGATAGGAAAGAATAAGAAAATAAAAAGAGAAAAATGTGAACGAATGGGGAAGATAGAGAAATAGGGGTTATATATCAAGGGTGGTTAATATTATTCAAAAATCTAGAAATTACATGAGAGCAGCTAGAAAAATCCAAAAAATATACGGAAAGCAATATACAACAATAACACACATATACAAGATATAAATATAAAAAAATACGTAATAGTGAGATGAGTCTCACAGTTCGTGTGTGAGATATCATAAAATAAAATATCATCCAGAAGTGGATATCATCCAGAAGTGGATGTGACATATCATTTGTATTCGAGGAGTTTCATGCCGAATTACTATCAGGGACCTCACTCGGAGAACTTGTGTCTTTAGTATCGGAGCCAGACCCTTACGTGGAACCTTATATGGATGTTCATGACCACGCTGATTATGACGACGGATGTGTGAACATGGATTTTGACGATGCGGGGCCTAGTTTCGATCTGGACAATCAAGATACAGCTAAGGTGGCACTGAATGCTGATGCTCTAGACGGAGTGCTACTCCGGTACTCGAGGAGTTTTATGCCAAATTATATATATATAAATATATATATATATATATGTGTGTGTGTGTGTGTATTTGTTTTATTATCATATGTTATTATCAGGTATAGAAGGATAACGCGGATCGTTCGGAGGTAGAAGCTCTAGACGGAGTACTCCTCCGGTACCAGTTACTGGTTCGGGATCCTCGTCGCAGAGTACTCCAGTATACCGACCAGACACATCTTTGACTCCATCGATGGTACGTGGGATTACTCCTGGGATGAGCAGTTCCAGGCCTGCGATTACTCCCCCGTCTAGCCTTCCTCCTGCTAACGGCACCATGGAGACAAAGGAGAAGTGGTCGCCAATAATATACTGAAAGTAAACATCCAACATGGTCGCCTAATAAATCTATGTGATATGTAATTTAAGAACAACTTTTCCGTGTATGGACTATCTGGATAAAAATAATGAGATGGGCGTAGTTCTCTTGGAGATCCAGGGGCTACGTGCATAACGTCATGGACGTCAGAGGCCGCCAAGTAAATATAGGGTCATCATGACTCGCGTCTCCTGCGGAGCGTACAATCTAAATAGGGAAAGTGTAAAGAAGTCACATACGCTTACTCATTGTTCTCCCCACCCAATGATACTAACGTGTCACATCCATAATATGCAAACACCGCAAGTAACTGATAAGTCCACTAAAATAATATATTTCTTTTAGCAGTTACTCCTTATCCGTCGCACGACCTATACGTAAAGGTGGCTATCCTATTACGCAAGTCTGTGTCCAATATGCGACTCATAACTCATGTAACAACTGTGTCATGGCCAAATAAAACAGAACGATTCCTCAAAATCATAGGATGGTCTCATAAAACTAGGTTAACATGCATAATAAAAGTGAGAACAAAAGACGACACAATCGTCGTTGCACCCAAGTCTTTCTTGGATGCACAGTTTTATAAAGAAAAATAAATAAAAATAAATAAATAACAGAAAATAAATATGCGGTAAAGGAATGTAACTAAACAATACTATGACAAGGTATACTTGCCTGGCAAGCAATCAATTTAGTGCAGACATCCACACGATAAGTACACGGAGTCAGAAACTATGGACTCTGAACGAACGTCTCCGGATGCTGGAAGCGTCTGCTGTCGCACATGTACGATTTTTGGATGGCGGAGGTCAGGTTGCAGCGATCGTCCAGCGGTGTCAGGTGGTCGGTGGAGGCGGAAAAGGCAGGGGTAGGGTTAGGTTTTTAGCTTAAAAGAAGAAACTAAGGTTAGGGTTTAGAATTTTGGAAGTATATATAGAGGTTTTTGCTCGTCCGCGGGTCTGTGGGTTGCTCGCACGCGGGTCTGGGGGTGAGGCCAGGTAGGATTACGGGGGTTAGTGTTAAGGCTATTATTATTAGTATTATTATTATTTTTTGTTATTAATACCTAACAATTCATAATGACTAATATAAATATCCAAAAATTCCTAGAAAAATATGGTTACGCTCATTTTAGTCGCCTCTAGTTAATTACTATTTTTATTTATTTGTTAATATATATCTAATTTATTATTGGAGGAATTTTACATCCTACCTATTGTAGAAGCATGAAAAATACGCTGCAGAATTATACGCAATATGTATGAAGCCCGCGTAAAGCAGAGTTTCAGTGATGTGCAGCGTAAAGCATGACTTCAGAGCCATTGGCGTACAGCAGAGCTTCAACACTGTTCAGCGTAAAATATAGCTCCAGAACAATTCGCGTAATGCAGTATTTTAGACTGCTTCAGCGTAAAAGGGTTGCTACCTCGCCTTTATAGCGTAAAACCTATCTGCTTTTAATGCAGCATGGAAGTGTACGAGGAACGCTTCATATTCCTCGAATGAACCTATCAGACAGTATAATGAACCTGACTTCTGACAAAGAGTACTGCACGACTATCAAGACGATGGCTGTAATGATGATTCGGCATAGAGCTCCAGGCTATCGTTTAGTGACAAAGACTTGATATAAGACGTCGTTTACGCATTCAAGTAATATGCTGCCTATTTTACACAGGCAGCCATGAGCTTTTACGCTCAGGATGAGACAAAGCTGACCGCCACATCAAAAGTCGCTCTTCGTACAGAACTCGAGGCACGTCTCTGCAGTTAATACACGAGATGGGGGCAGATCTCTGTATTTAATGTACGAGATTTTATTCTATTTCCAATGACTGGGAGAGCTATAATTAGGGATAATACGTCCACATCACCATCCATGCACATTACGCCATCAGGCCATTTTCAGCTATAGGAGTACGCCGTATGATATCTCCTTAAAATACGTCGACCTGGCTATTTTCAACTATAGGAGTACGCCGTATACTATCTTCTTGAAATACGCCAACCCAGGCTATATTTGCAAAGGTATGTGAATAGGCTATTTGATCCAGAATAGGCTCAAGACCTCAGTCAAGGAGGAATAACTGGCTGCCTTTACGTCGGCTACCCATCTATACAGCATCAGGCTTCTACGTCTACTTGGCTTCTACGCCAACCTGACAGCTATTGGGTTTCTACGCCTATATGTCAGCTATTGGGCTTCTATGCCTATTGGGCTTCTACGCCTACTTGGCTTTTACGCCATCAGAACAGCTATTTGGTTTTTACGCCAACGAGACAGTTATTTGGCTTCTACGCCAATCATCTCTATGCGAGGGGCAGTTACCTACGTGGCTTACATGCCGTGATCTTCGCAGCAGTTATACACATTATCTCTTAATGGGACACGCATGACACGCTTATTCAGAAGATCATTTATACGTGGGTAGCAGTTATGATAACTGCCGCGTAAAAGGTGCAGTTCTCTCCGCTGTTCAGTTTCTACGCCTATAAATAAAGACCTCCGTCCATGGAGGTCAAGGGTCGAATTTTATAAGGATCGGATTTGATATTTGAGAGACAAAGGTCGGAAAATTGAGAGAAAAGAGTCTAGAGCACAGACAGAGGGGAGTGATTGACTACTTTGGCATCGAGCATCCAATTCCTCTTGCAATTTTTGAAGCTTCTCCTTCTTCTACAGCACTTTTTCATTATCGTGTAGTCCAAGGGACAAAGTGATCGACTGCAGATCAGACTCCTATAGCAATATTTACCCAGATTTAAATATTATACTTGATATCCTCGTATAGGATTAATAGTACTTCTTGTTTGTAAACCTAAGAAAGGGTTTCGCATAAACCTATTTTTATTTCTTTTGTTTATTATCAAACACAAGATGGCGACTCTGCTGGGGACTACTTTCTCATCTAACGAGAAGGCTATTACTCAACACGATACTGTATCCGTTGGAGCATCGAAGAAGACTCTGGTCGTCTAATTTGACCAATCTGCTTATGAAGACATGCTTCGCGCAGGGGGTAGCTCTCATTCCCCATCTATTCAGGATAGCAGGAAGTTGCGTAAAGTATGGATGCCCCGGACATCTTTACTCTTCCTGCAGGCTCTTTCTCTCCGATCAACAAGGTTGTGGCATCCCAACCTATACGCTATGTGCGTAAAAACCCGTCTCCCGTCTGTGACGTGGCAGACAAAGCTTCTGGCAATGCCTTAGTGCCAATCCAGAAGTCCACTCCGCGCTTTGCGCATAAAACTCAGTCTCCCATCGCTGGCGGGTCAGACAAAACTTCTGGCAATATCTCAGCGCCAATCCAGAAGTATACAATGCGCTTTGCGCGTAAAACTCAGTCTTCCGTCGCTGGCGGGTCAGACAAAACTTCTGACAATGCCTCAGCGCCAATCCAGAAGTATACAACGCGCTCTACGCATAAAAACTCGTCTCCCGTCACTGATGGGGCATACGTAGTTTCTGACAAGGCCTCAGCGCCAAGTCAGAAAATTCAAATGCATTTTGCACGTAAAAATACCTCTACCCGCTCTTCAGATTGCGCGGAACGCTGACGGCCGTTTGAGGACTTCCTCAGCTATACGCCAACCTGAGCGAAATTTCAAATTATGCCAGGAGAAGCCCCTTGGTGTAAAGAAGACCCAGTTCGTGGATAGATACGCTCCTCATGGATCATGTGCTACTCATATGGCTGAACTGCTATATATGCACGGCAGAGAGAGGGTTGGGGTTCCCAATATCCGCGTTCTGACTAATGTAAAAAGGCAGAATAAGCCTTCTTCTTCCTCTGTTAATCCCCCTGATCTGCGCAATTTTTTGATCCAGAAATGCAAAGACAAGGGATCTTCTGATATGTCTATTACACCCCCTAGGGAGCACTGTTGTAATAGTCACAAAGTTGTAGTTAATTACTGCTGTTCTAAGGCAAAATGGTCAGTTTTCGACCGATTGAACTACTCTTTATCTTTACAAGAAGAAGAGCCTACACTTGCATCAGTGAATATGGCTTCACACATTCCTAGAGGAAGGTCAAATTCAAGATGTCATCCCTCTAGAACTCCAAGCCAAAGGAGATTCAACAGACTCCTTGAGAACATTGAAGCTGGGGTGTTTCAAAATACCCGTTCGAGGTCACGACAACCGGCTTCGTATTCTTCTGATTTCGACACTGGGGGTCGCCAGTTTCCCGAATCGAAAAGCATAGACTCAATCTCTACGAAGATCTATACTAATCCCTCAATAACACCCAGGGAAATTGGAGTCTATGCCATCGGAGATGAACATGAGGAAGCTTCCCCATCAGGAAGTACGAAACAACACATCGCTGTCTTGGAGACATCACTTAAAGAGATGCATACCATGATGCAGAGTATGCACCAGATGTTGGTAACTCAATACACAGCTGCGCCTGTTCCTCCAACTCAACTGCGGGTGGGGGTAGATATTCCATCAAGTCAGGAGCCTATTCAAGATCAAGAATCGGCTGCTCCTCGACCTCTCAACCCGGAAAACGTATTACCTCCTGTTGGGGTCACCATACAGCCAATCTCTCACCCCTCTGCGGTTCCTTTCCCAGCTGAAGATCTGATGCAAGCAATACGGGAATTAAAGCCCAATTTGACACCCTGAAGCACAAGGATCATCTCAAGAAGTTAGGCATCAACCAGCCTTACCCAGCTATCTGGGACGAGATCCCTTTCTCTCCAAAATACAAACCACAGACTATGATTTTGTTTGAGGAAAAAATGTCACCAAGTCAATACATGAACTACTTCAGTATGATGACGGTGTTGCTACAAGGGTATGACGCCCTTCTCACTAGAGTGTTCAAAGGCTGTCTGTCTGGAGTGGCGTATCAGTGGTACCGTAGTCTTGCGGACAACTGCATTACTTCCTTTGAAAATTTCAAGACTCTATTCTTCGCGCGATTCTACGAAGGAGGAATGGACATGTCTATGTCCTCACTCATCGAAGTGAAGCAGAAGGAGAAAGAAAGCGTTCATACTTTCATCGAACGTTTTTGTCAGGCCACTTTACAAATGCCTCCCGGAGTTCCAGATTCCGCCTTGGTGGACATTTATAGGAAGAACCTTCTTCCACTAATCTTGGTGTTCACAGGACCATATCAGTTCCATGATTGGCCCTCATTTATCATCTCAGCGGTAGCCACCGAAGACAACAGTCGGAAGGCGTGTGACAATGGAATCATGATCTCCACCTCTGACAAAGGGAAACGGTCATCTTACAATAGCGACCATCCTCGTGGTTCTAAAGGAAAGGAAGCTCTGGCGATTATCACGTCCAGGCAACCTACGTCATCAACCACACAGACAAAATCTGGGACTTCCAGGCCCGTTGAAGCATATTCTTTTGACGACGACGATATTCCGAGCATATTCGACTGTCTAGTCAAAAGTGGCAAGCTCACCCTCCCCGAGGTGAAAAGGCCTAATGAAGTCGGCAGTACCAATAACCCTAAGTACTGCATTTTCTATAGGTATGTACATCACCCTACCAAGGCATGTTATATACTAAAAAGGAAGATCCAGGAGCTGATCGACGCCAAGGCTATCACTCTGCACAACAGTGAAAAGACGATCACCGCCAACATGATCTCTCTCCAATTCGGCGATCTTCCCCCTCAAGAAGTCTCGAATGGTATAGTACCTATTCCCCGGACGATGATGAATATTGTTAATCTCCCTCCGGCCAAGGGTCAAAACCATGACTTGGTACCCCTAACTACCCAGCGTGGTGAGATTATGTAGGTTCATCCTGATCTGGTGTCAAAGATTGAGGAAGAGACTCAAGCTGTTAAGGCTAAGTCCAAAAAGAAATCAAGACGCAAACCATGTCATATGGTTGCAATTTCTCCGACATCAGAAGAAGAGGCTTTAGCTACCGGAACCCGATCAGGCAAAGCATACCTCAAGGACTATGGAGGAAATTAAGAAGAAGCAACGGCAGATACTTCAGTTGCCAAGCCTTCAGAACCTGAATATGTCATACCAGAGGCAGGTCCTTCTAGACCAACTTCGGCGGACAAGGGCAAGCAAAAAGAAGTGTGTTTTGATAAACCTTTGAAAAATATTCAAAACAAAGGTTTAGAGAAGCCATATAACTTCAACATCCTCGCCCAACTAGCTAATACTCCAGCCAAACTGTCCATTTTCGAGCTGCTTAGGCTATCCAAAGACACTCGTCAAGCCTTGAGCGAAGCTTTGATGCAGGCAGACGTATGCTTGACCCAGCTCAAGTCCCCCGATAAAGAGCCTGTGGCATGTCCTCAATGTCATAGTATAATGGAAGTGGTTCATAATATCACTTTCATTCAAGATGATATGCTGTTAAAACATAACCAGCATGACAAACCCCTTTATTATACTGGATACGTCGGTTCCATGGAGGTAGACCGGATTCACATAGATCCGGGATCATCGATCAGCATCATTCCTCATAGTCTGCTCAGACCACTGAGGATTCCTACCAGCGAACTGGCTTACACCACCACTACAATCGTGGGCTTCAACGCCAGAAAAAGTAAGCCGTTAGGGAAAATTTGTCTGAGGATCCAGATCGGGGACCTTAGATCAATGGCTACGTGCTACGTCATTGATTCAGAGGTGTCCTATAATATTCTGCTGGCAGACCATGGATCCATGATCATAACATTGTTCCTTCAACCCTACATCAATGCTTCAAATATATAGATGCCCAAGGAACAGTAAAAATGGAGTTTGCTGATCTCAACCCATTCAAAGGAGTTGAGTCCTACTACTCCGACGCTATGTTATACACCGAAGACTATATGAAGGAGGTATCAGGCAAGATAAAAGAGGAATCCTACCGGGAGCCAGAAGAACCGTCTGTTGAGCAACCTCTGTCAATCCAGGTGAAAGGACGAATTACCCATCCTAAACCCATGACTATCCACTTAGACAACCAAATCACGAGGAGAAAAGGATCCCCTAGTGATCACTCTGAACCAGAAGCCTCCACCTTTGGTCATCAACCTTCGGCACAACAAACAGCCTATTGATGTAAATACAACCGGGAACGTAGTTTCTGATGATAATAAAGATCCTATTTTCCAGTATACTGATGCTCAGATTCCTAATCAGGAATCAGCCCTCCATAATGATATAGAGCCTATAGCACAAAAATTCTTGAAAGCCATAGAACTCTATCAACCGTATGTATGGGAAGTGGCGTCAACATCCAATATCATCACGACATACGGGCCACATAAAGATTCTATCTTTATTATCCCGCCTACTCGCAGCAATCAGCATCCAATAGTCTTCGGTCGCATGCGCAACAGACCGGTGGTACAAGAAGATTCTTACGAATCAGATGCTGGTAAAATAAAGGTTCACAGATATAGTCCCCAAGCTTTGAAGATTATACAAAGAATGGGTTATGATCTGAAGTCAGAACCAGGCCTCAACTATGGGAAAGGCAGGCGAATGTCGTTGCATGGTGATCCCTACTGTCAACAAACTCATTTTGGGTTAGGGTATACCACCTCCCTCGCAAATTCTGAGTCAAGTGAGGATATCTTTTTCTCTTCTCAAGATGGCTCGTCGTCCCCCGTCTCAGACGATGATCTTGAACGAGCATTATCAGTAAATATAGTATTGACAGATTCTCTCGAAGCAGACGAACAAGAATCTGAACCGTTTGAGAATGAATCTTGGGCTCAGCAAATGGATACACAATGGGAACTCTGGTTCGAGCAAAGAGAACCATCCACTGAAGATAAAGTTATCCAAATCGATGTTGGGGATGAACTTTCACCAAAGCCGATATTTATCAGTAACAATCTTTCTGAAGAAGAAAGAGAAGAGATGATCCAGCTGATAAAAGAATATATCGACGTCTTTGTATGGAATTATGAGGATATGCCAGGTCTTGATCCTAAAGTGGCTACCCACAAGCTCAACATTTTGCCCAATTCGAAGCCAGTGAAGCAACACCAACGCCGGTTCCGCCCAGATATGATGGATGCCATCGAAGCTGAAATCAAGAAGTTGATAGCCTGTGGGTTCATCAGGGAAGAGCAACATCCCGATTGGGTCACCAATGTAGTCCCAGTCATAAAGAAAAGTGGAAAAGTTCGTATTTGTATCGACTTCAGAGATCTCAATGCGGCCTGCCCCAAGGATGAGTTTCCTCTTCCCATCACAGACGTCATGATCGACAATACCTACGGTTTTGAACGCATATCTTTCATGGACGGATTCTCAGGATACAACCAGATCAAAATACATCCTGAAGACGAGAAGCATACTGCCTTCCGTACACCACTGGGGGTATATTGCTACACAGTCATGCCCTTTGGATTAAAGAATGCCGGGGCTACATATCAGCGAGCCATGAGTAACATATTCCATGAGAATCTACGCAAAATCGTGGAGTGTTACGTAGACGACATCGCTGTCAAAAGCTGCCTCAAGAGTACTCATATCCAAGACTTGAAGATGGTGTTCGAATTGATGCGCCAACATCAACTCAAAATGAACCCCATAAAGTCCTTTCTCGGTGTATCCAGCGGCAAATTCCTAGAATTTGTCATTACCGTCAAAGGCATTCAAGTCGATCCTGATAAAGTAAAGGCTATCCTAGATATGCGACCTCCCCGTAATCTGAGAGAACTCAGGGGATTTCAAGGTCGTCTAGCCTATATCAGAAGATTCATATCCAACCTCTCTGGAAGATGTCAGCCTTTTTCTCGCCTAATGAAGAAAGGTGTATCTTTCGTATGGGACGAAGCCTGCCTGCAAGTGTTTGACGATATCAAATGCTACCTTACTAATCCTCCAGTTCTGGTGCCTCCCGTCATAGAAAAACCATTTTTGCTGTATGTTCGAGCAATGGATCATTCTTTGGGAGCTCTTCTCGCACAGAAGAATGATGAAGGGCATGAACAGGCTATATAATATTTAAGCAGGATGATGATCGGAGCTGAACACCGGTACAATCCAGTGGAAAAAGAATGATTGGCCCTAATATTCGCCATTCAGAAGATGCGACATTACGTCACAGGCCAAACTATTCATATCATCTCCAGGATCAATCCTCTCCGGGTATTAATGAGTAAGTCGAGTGTTCTTAATTCCTGACTCGTGACTTGGGCGATGTTATTAACACTATATGATATGGTATACGTCCCTCAGAAGTCCATCAAAGGCCAAGCCTTGGCTGATTCCTTAGTTGCTCATCCTATTCCGGAAACCTCCAAACTATACGAGGACATTCCCGACGAAGTTGCAGAATGTAACTCTGCAATGAAAGATGATATATGTCAGCTATTCTTTGACAGAGCCTCTCGGACTGGCCCCAAGGGAAACGTAGTTTCAGGAGTAGGAATTATCCTGGCAACTCCTGATAAACTCGTTATCTATCGAGCATATTCTCTTAGCGAACCTTGCTCTAATAATGTGGCAGAATATAATGCTCTACTAATCGGGCTTCAAGTAGCTAAAGAATTGGATGTTGAATACCTGGAAGCTTTTGGTGATTCCCAGCTGATCGTCAATCAGGTTAGAGGAGTATATGAAGTCCGCAATCCAGACCTCATTCCTTATCACCAAGCAGCGATCGAGATAGCCATGTCTTTTAAAGGATTCTTCTTAGAGCATGTGCCTCGATCTCAAAATCTGGAAGCCGGTGCTCTGGCCAGTCTAGCTGCAGACCTAGCTGTTCTTATAAGGAGGCAGAATTCGATAATTCTTCTCAATAGAGATATATACTCTGTAAAAAATAACTTTCACATAGAACGCAGCTACGTCTCAAACACGGTTCCTCCTAAGAGAGACTGGAGAAGGCCCTTTATAGATTTCTTGGCATACAGAATCTTACCAAAGGATCCTAAAGAAGCAGTATCTATCAAAAGATGATCATTACGCTTCTATTTTGATGCCTCTTCACAATGTCTATATCGCCAAACTTATGATGGACTACTGTTACGATGCCTCTCTGATGATGATGCAAAACAGGTTATCCGTGAAGCTCATGACGGTATATGTGGAGTACATCAATCCGGTCCTAAATTACAGGATCGTATCAGGAGGATGGGCTATTACTGGCCTACCATGATTGCAGATGCAGTAAAATATACAAGACAATGCAAAGCTTGTCAGGTTCATACAGATTTTATACATCAGCCTTCTGAGTATCTACATCCTACTATTGCATCATGGCCCTTCGAAGCATGGGGTATGGATATCATTGGTCATATTCACCCATCATCTTCTAGAGGACATCGGTTCATATTGGCTATCACCGATTATTTCTCCAAATGGGCAGAGGCGATCCCTCTTGCTGAGGTAAAGATATCCAACGTGATCAGCTTTATCAAGCATCATATCATTTATCGCTTTGGGATACCCAGAAGGATAATCCATGACAACGGACCTCAATTCATCAGCCAAGCGTTTTACCGATTTTGCAATAAGAATCGGATACAAAATATGGCCTCTACGGCATATAATCCAGCTGCTAATGGTTTGGCGGAAGCCTTCAAGAAGACCATCATTAAACTCTTGAAGAAGTTCGTTTTTTCGAATAAAAGAGATTAGAATGAGAAACTGGGAGAATGTTTCTAGGCATACCGCACAACGGTACGAACGTCGACAGGGTGTACCATATTCTCATTGGTTTACGGGAGTGAAGCAGTTCTCCCCATTGAAATTCAAATTCCCTCACTCAGAATAGCAGTGGCTAATGAGTTGACTCAGGAAAAGAATGATCTATTAAGGCTTCAAGAGCTAGAAGGATTAGACGAGAAACGCCTTCAAGCTCAATAACGCATTGAGTTCTACCAGGCACGCATTTCCAAAGCTTTTAATCAAAAAGTAAAGAAAAGAGTGTTCAAAGTTGGCGAGCTAGTTTTAGCTGTAAAAGGCCAATAATCATTACTCACAAGAGTAAGGATAAATTTCAACCCAAATGGGAGGGCCCTTATGTGATCGAAACAACATTCTCAAATGGCGCTTACAGATTAGCCAAGCCTAATGGAGACTTGTTAATGGCTCCTATTGTCATGACCCGCACCCGGTTTAGGGGCACGAGAGCGTGGGTACGTCCAGCCTACGCCGCAGCATCGGCGGTAGAACGCTGTCTAGGTCAAGTACTATCTAAACAATCTCACGCTAGTATCCAACTCCATAAGGAGACGTGGATATCATAAAATAAATCTAGAAATACTCAATCACAACTACAGCACGATATGAAAAAAAAATACAACACAAGTCTAATGACACAATAATCATACCTGCAATCAGTAACATCCAATCCCCCAAGTGTGTCGGAAACCAGTCTACTAAGGTCACAGTCTGGAAAAATATTTTCCAGTCAGGAAGGAGCAAAGTACATCTCTAAATAGCAGTTCTATATAAATGACATAAACTATGTAGCAGTTCTAGATGGAAACATACCAGATGCATGTATAGGTACGAGAAATGTACAATGAGAGAAATACTGGAAATACTGTAAGTAAATACAGGAAAAGAACAATATGTCAATGAGCAAGAATTCTATGACTAAGTGTGTGAGTACTAGCTTTAATATGTGATCGGCTTGGGAACTTGATCAGGCTGGTTACATGTGATTAGCTATGGTTCATGTAAGGTCAGGCTAACCGTTGGTTAGCTATGATGCATGTAGAGGTCAGGCTAATCACACGTAACAGCTATGGAGCATGTAAATGGTCAGGCCGCACCCGACGTGAGATGTGGGGTGAGCTATGGTGCATATAAAGTTGGGTATGATCACATATCTACACTAAAGTACTCCCCAAACCCCCGACTGGTATAGTAGATCCAATCATGGTACGCTATGGCACGGAATTCCCTAGGGAGGTAGCAAATCTCCCCGGGTCTCAGTGTCTGTACATGCACAAGATATCAAGGAAACAAGTCTTGTACAAGCTACACCATGAATAAGGAATAACATCTCATGACGAGATTCGTGCATACCAATCCGTGTAACCAACGTGTCAAGAACATGGATATTTACACTAGATACAGCGAACATAGGAGATATCATAAATTAGAAACTAATCAGAGAATGTACTCGCCTTGGGTCCTTAGCTGGTAATTATCGATGTCCTGTTCCAGAGTATCCCCTGGGTAACCCAACAGTCCTATAAACATATCACAAGCAAAACCATATTTGCATCAGATGCTACGCTAACACAGTCTAAAAATACTGAGTTCGGGACTTCTCTAGGTATGATAATGGTCACCTAGGATCACCTAGTAGATACCCAATTAAACATCTCCTCTATATAAAGCCAAAACTAGGCTTCACCGTGAAAAATTTTCGTTCCAAAAATACCCTTCAACATATTTAGTAATTAAAAGAATACCTACAATAAATTTCACTAACAACCATTTAAGAGATGCAATAATGACAATCATTTAAGAAAATCAAAGAGTTCATTCTACTTGCTAAGTTTTTTAAATTGTTACCAAATATTTCGAAGGGGTTGAACCATTAACCTATATAATTAAAAGCAGTAGAAATAAACTAACTCATCAACATCATTCACTCCAATATACGTGCAAAGCACGTGCATATATACTAGTATTGTTAATAATTAAACATAATACATATATATTGTTATTCCAAAGGATATACAAAATAGGTATAACTGTATGTACATAAGTGGAAATATATTTTATTTATGTGAAAAATTATACATCACTCATACATATAAACTAGTATACATGTACCAAAATTCATATTAACTTATATTATATATATATATATATATATATATATATATATATATATATATATATATATATATATATATATATATATACATATATATATATATATATATATACATACATACCAAAATAATACAATACTATATACAGGTAATATACCAAAATATGTTTTACAAGTACATATATATATCAATACAGTTTTTATATATATATACTATATATATATATACCAAAAATATGTTTATACATGTTTATATATATATATAGGTACACATATTTATACCAAAATACGGTTATATATACATATATACCTATTTATATTTATTTATTTTTAAATACTGAAACATACATTAATACATATTATACCAATAAAAACGTATATAATATATATATAAGTGTCTATTAGTAATTTGTACAAAATACGTATTTGTGTATATACCTAATAGAAGTATATAAATATATATTTTTATACCAAAATACATATTTGTATATATATATCAATCAAATATTTTTATATATATTAACAAATCAAAGGATGTATATAATGCCACACTTCTCAAGGTGATCCCAAATGAAGTAGCAGTTAGTTTCAATGGGTCCGGAGCAGTCCAAATAGCTAGAAACTGTATAAAGAAGTCCATGATCGGAGTTTGGCACGAAAACCGAGATAAGGATACCAGGCTAATTGGAGAAATGGTCGTTTGTTTGTAATTAAGGTAACACCTTATTTTATGAAAATCATTTTGAATTTATTTTGAACAATAATTACAATTAAAAGTTTATTTATAAAAATTTAGAATTTACGTAGAAGCCAATATATTTTTATATCTATAGTGAAATCGGTTACCAGTCCAAAAATAACCAAATTTGAACTAATTTTATTATTTAAACTATATTTTTAATTAATAATATAAACCCCAAAATTATTATATTTTTGCATAATCAGAAACCCTTTTAATTTATTACATAACTAAATTTTTACACATAATAATTAACTAGATTCATACATTTAAAACAATAAAACTAATTTTTATTTATACTAAACTAAATATGTATAATTAATAAACTAATATATATAATTAATAAACTAGTTATACATAATTACTAAACTAATTAGATATAAATTAACTAATTATATTAACTAAACTGATTACGAAATTAACTACTGATTACATTAACTACTGATTACATTAACTAACTATTTATTATTTACTAAACTAACTATTACATATAACCTAATTACACATTAACCAATCCTCAGATCAGAAGAAAGGGAACGAGAAAGAGGGACTCACGTTGGGTTTTCTCCGGCGTCGGCGGAGGAGCCTCGCCGGGGTCGGCGCGGTGGGGTTCGGCTCGAGGCGGTGGGTGCTCGGCGGATCTCGGTTCGAGGCAGCGGTCGACGGATCCTGGTTCGAGGCGGCGGCGGATCTTGCTGCGTCTGGTCGAACTCGGCGGCGGATCTGGCTTGAGGCTGATCCGAGGCGGCGGTCGACTCGGCGAGGGTGAGGAGGTCCGAGGCGCCAGCGGCGGTGGAACTCGAGGCAGCTACGGCTCGACGCGGGCTCGACGCGGGTGAGGCGGTTCTGATGTGGTCGTCGGTCGACGTTCGTCTCGGCAGCGGCGGTGGTTCGAGGAACCGGCGGTGCTCGGCTCAGAGGAGGAGATCTCGGCCGCCGGCGGTAGTCGACAGATCTAGGTTAGGGTTTTTGGGTTCTGCTGTGGATGTGTCGGGGTGGTGTCCGGGGCTGGACACGGCGGTTGATGTACTGTGGTGGAGGTGGATGTGTCCGGGTGTGTCGGACACGAAAATCTGATTGTAAAGTTGTAACTGGACACAGGAAATGAATGGATATGATAGGACACCCGGGGTCGGACCCGAGGCCAACACGGCTGACACGGTAATGCTGGACACACGGACACGAGCACACAAATGGTGGTGGCTTGTTGGCTTGTGGGGATTTGTGAGGGCTAGTTAGGGTTTCTTGGGAATGGTGATGAGGGACTTAAATAGGGAAAGAGGGTGTGGGATGAAGGGTGCGGATTGGCCCAATAATGAATGGCCCAGATCATATATATATATATATAAATAGGTTTTTCATGTGGAAAAAAATGAGGGTGTGAATGGGAGACGGTAAACTGGTAAATTTAATAGAAAAATATAATTTAAGAAAAATGTTTTAAGGGCTTCCAAGGCTAACTGATTCCAAATGCTACTAATTAAATCCCTATTTCAAAACCCTAGAAATTATGTAATTTACTTATTTACTAATCCAATGGATATTAAAAAATTTATGAAAACAACTAGTCTTTCAATAATTTTATTAAACAAAAAAAAATTTATGATTTCAAGCCAATAAATATTCGAAGCCAGAGTATTATATATAATATCATTTATTTATTTATTCTATAATAAATCGACATTTAGAAAAAATGATTTTTATACAAGATTATAAATTACCTTCTAAAACCAAACATTGTTCAAAATCTAATACTAGAATTTCAAGGTAAATATTTTATAAGTCTGATATTTAAAATAAAATAAAAATCTAATTATTTCGAAAATTGGAAATCGGAGGTTACACCTATCAACGGCAAATTCCTGAAGAGGTACTATGCTTAAATCCCCTTTGCTCAATAGAGTATGGTGAAGATCTTATTCTGACAATACTACGTCCAAAGAACTAGTTGGAGCATATTCTATCATGTCCATATAATCTCTGAATAGATATGTTTAACTAATTTGGAACTTCAAAACCTATCACGTCCATATTACCTCTGATAGTGTTTTGTATATAAATTTAGTTGGATCGTATTCTATCATGTCCATATAACCTCTGAATAGATATATCCAGCTGAAGCTTACCGAAAGTATATCACGTCCATATTACCTCTGATATTACTTTCACCCTAGCCTATCGTTTATATTCAAAAATGATGGGTCCACTAAAGTCAGATGAAGTCTCTTTATTATCTCCAGAAAGAGCAAGTTACATATAAAAGCAAAAAAGTACATCATTGAGGAGGAGGAGCCAAATCGCGAATATGTTGCGCCAGAGCAGCCATCCTCTCATTCCTGGAGTCTAAAATGTTAGCGCGAGCCCGCTCCATTCATGCCTCATCATCATTCAATAGGGATAGTTCAGACCGAGCATGTACAAAACCTGCGTGGATGACACCCGCCTGTGCCAAGTTCTGCTGAGCCGCTTCCTTTCGGTCCTTTAACACATCTCGAGCTGCCGATAAAGCGAGAGCCCTATCCTTTGCCCGAGCGAGTTCATCTTCCAATTGGCGGACCCTCGCTGCCTCTTCCTCATATTCGGCCTCGCACTTTGCCAGCTGGGTAATGACATACCCCAATATAGCATGCTCTTCGTTCATCTCTTGCTGTTGTGCCTCGATAGATTTGCTCAGAGTTTACATCTCCACAGCAAGTCTTGCAGTCAAGGAGTCGTACTCAGCCTAAATCATATTGTCGATGTTGTCTCGAGATAATTGCAAATAATTGTTAATAAGTTGCTCTAAACCATTAACTATTTGCTCTAAAGCATCAGCTCGTCCATCGACATCGAAATTTCTAATCTGCGCTATGGTAAGATTGGAGGACATCTTCAAAGCATCAAAGCCCAGATTCTTCTCCAGCACCATGGATATCAACGATTTTAAAGTGGCATAAAATATGCTACTAAATTGTTCAACTAGCATGTTAAAATGCGAATGGATGCTGGGAGTGGCCACGATATCAGCAAACCCCTTTTGTGGAACGTTGGCAGGAGATGTGGCCACAATTGTCGCTTCAGCATACGGCGCGACAAAAGAAGAGACGCCAACAACAGTTGAAGTTGCTGGCATGCTAGACGAAGGAAGTGCAGCCGCTATGATGGGCCCGTCCTCCTCTGAAGATATTGGGACTGTATTGGGCGATGCTACACCCGAAAATGCTGCAGACGAAGGAGCAACATCTTTAAAGTATGCCCCTTCGGTGTCAAGCACCGCCGTTTCGTCGGCAGTATCCGCAACAAAGTCAAAAGTTGCATCGACTCCGCCCTCCCCTGAGATGTCTTTACCTGAAAAGAAGACAAGAGAAAGTTAATATCAATTTGACGTTAATTTTCCTAAAAAGAGGCGTAATGACAATATTTACCCATGGCTGATGGTATATATGTCGCGTCCGCAGCCAGTATAGCTAAATAATTTCTTAATGATGCTAAGCAAGCTGTCATACCTAGAGAGGAGGGTACACCAAATGATGACTGAGGGTAGTCATCCAAATCTTCATCCAGATCCAATCGAGGTTCATCAGGTAGAATCTTGCTGGAAATACTTACAGATGAAGAAGGGGCTGGACCCATTATTGGTCTGGATAAAGATATCCTTAACACACTCGATCTCGAAGGTGACCTCACTGCACTACCAATAGCGGTAGTAGCGACAGCAGTCTCGAGCAAAGAATCTCCGGCACTGTCAGCCGGAACTGTGGAGGTTCCCACTCTAAAAGTCGAAGGACCTTCGGTCAAAGAATCATCCCTGACCGGGGAAACAACAGGCTCACTTCTAGGAGCCTCATGGCTGGAAGCCCTTGGAGGACCACTGACAGTCTTCTTTTTCTTGCGAGGGGAAGGCTCTTTTGGAGTGGAAACATTTCGCTTACTGGAGATAACGAGAGGCTCTGCAGACGGAGGTATCACGCCTCTCGGTACTGTCAACAAAAACTCATCTGGGCCGACAGGGTCTTCACCTTCGTCAGAGGAGACTGATGGGACCTCCTTTTTTCCAGTGGCCTTATGAGAGGGCATCCTAAAACTTCCATGCATATCAAAATTGCGATGGAGGGTATTGATGGCCACATAAAATTGTGCGTATGAATGGAGGATACACAACTCCATGGAGAGAGAAGTCGCAGGCACAGTAATGGTTGCTCCAGTACAACCCATCATGAAGTACCGCCATCCTCTCGCTCCGTCGATAAGCCCCCCTCTGAACTTGAAGCTGGTGATGGCATTTCCCACATGTAATTGGTCATACCCAAACTGCCTGGTGAACCGACTTGGCAGATAAGGTTCCAAGAAGCAATGGTCCTCACTTCTGTACAGTAAGTGGGAAGGTCTAATGTAGACCAACCAGTAGAAGGCTTCAGGAGAAAGAATGGTTCTCCCATGACCTTTATCCTTGAGTTTCGTCCCCTGTTGATTAATATATACAGTGGGGACGATACAGAAGAGCTTCCAGCTATGAGCAAAATTTAATGCTCGTCGATAATCTGTGACGGTCAGCATATTCCAAGAGGAATTCTTATAATTCAACAGGAAATTATTTCCTGAACTACTGGCAGAGCCGGGAGACATCACCCTAGGGTTATGAAGAATTAACCATCCCATCAGATATAGGAATGGTAACTCTACCCTGGGAAAGCTTTCACGTCGTATCTCATCAGCGAGAAGCCCATCAGTAATGGCCCTCAGGCCAGCTTGTATTCGACATACCATGCCAGGGAGCAGGCCCAGTCTTGCCCCAAAAACCAAATGTACTGCAGGCCATAAGGTGTTGCGATGAATGCGATCTGCAGATGCAATGCCAGGTACTACCAATCGACGTAGCCATACAGAGAGGAAGCCAGCCAGTTGAGCTTCCCTCGACAGAGGCTTGCGGCAATGCCTCATATAACTGTAGGCTTTAGTGCCTGCAGGATAACCCTCGATCTCCTCATCGAGAACTTGATCTGAAGCCCCAGCATCTTCAATAAGATCATCGACTATTTGGGCATTAAGCACGCTCGGAAGATTCAAGGGCTTATCTCTGCTATTCACAACTTTGTCTGCCTTAGCATCTCTGGCCAGATGAAAGAAGAGATAGGATGCCCATTTGTTGGTATGAGCCAAATTAGAGGGCTCATTGTAGAAGGTGGTGCAGACAAGATAATGGCACATTAGCTCCTGGTATACTGCCACTACCCGAGGGTTTGTATCCCTCAGCTCCTTATTTGTGGGAACATACTCTTCGTAAGGAATGTCCCCCATTGGCAGTCTTGAAATCTCTGCCATCTCGTGAAGGGCCAATCCCAACTCCCCTAGCGGAGTGGCGAAAGTTCCAGTGAGCGAGATATACCGCTCCATTAAAGCCAAAAATAGGTTGGGATTGAGAGGTAACCCAACACTGGTAGCATTCACAGCCGCGAACAGACCAATGCTCTCCAGCTCTGTCTGAAAATGCTTCAGGGCCCAGGCAGTTAAACGAGCCCATCGAAGATTCCAGGGCTAAGCCATCCGCTGGTCCGAGGATTAACCTTGGGGTATACTCCTCCCCGCCCCATGAAGTCATTGCAAAAAGTCGATATTTGAACCGGCTGGAGTAGTATAGTGTCTTCACTCGGGACGCTACCCGGAAATAATCCCCTGAAAGACATAACAGGACCGGAAGGACGGCTCATAAATAATCCTCGGTCTGATCCTTTTTGATAAAATATCTTCCCCGGTTGGCCATGAAGATCAGGGGTCAGGGTCCATGACATCCTCCTGGGATGCGTGGCATAGAAGAATGCCGATATAGGGTAATCTCTCGACATCCTGGGCAGGTACATGACCATGCTCTCAGCAGTAAAAACCCAGTTTTCCTTCTTGGGCTTCGTCTGGGATTGTTTACCAATCATATCTCCGAACAGGAAAGCTGGTTTTATATATTTGTCCCCATCTATGTACGTCAGGGGCTCCCCGCTGATCATACTCAATAGCATGCGTTCTCCCTGGGACGAGATCAGGATTCTCCTTCCTTCAGGATAGTTGTCTCCAGAAATAAAGAATGTCACATGGGACAAATCTTCCAGATAATTGGAGTTTCAGCATCCCAGCAGCAGAACCCATCGCCTCAGCCAACAGAGGGATCTGAAAGTCCACTACAAAATGTAAGAAGAACAAGTCAGTTTCTATACTAGACAGTACAGTCTTGCAGCTTACGCCAAAGATCAACAGTCTGTGCTTTTACGCCAAGACTGTAAAAACTTGAGATTTTACGCTGGAACCTATTTCCGAGGCATAAAATTCATGGTTGACAGTATACACAAAAATCTAACAGTCTGTGTTTTTACGCCAGACTGCCAAAATTTGAGTTGTTACGTCGGAAATTTCACCCAGAGCGTAACACTCAAAGTTTGTAGTATACGCCAAATTTCGACAGTCAATGGTTTTACGCCAGACTGCAAAAATATGGAGTTTTTACGCTGACACATTAGAAATGTGGGCGTAAATGATAAAACATCTCCGTGCATCATCTTCCTCGAAGAGGCTCTCAGCACAGAAGATGACCTAGCGCGTTCACGTACAACGTGTGCGAAGGGTTTTCTTCGTTTTCTCGTCCCAAAAGCTTTACCTATGACGCCTGGTGCACAGCTTGACGGTAGGACACTTCGTTCAGAGCGGGGTTCGTTCAGCCCGATGGGAGTTGCTCGTGCTTGAGCAGAGGAGCGAAAAGAAGACGCAACTTTCTTTCCTTTAGAGGTGGAAGTTAGTTTCGGCGCCATGGCTAAAACTCAGAGTTCTCAAAGGAAGAAACGAAGAAGAGCTCTCAAAGGAACAAAGGATTTTTTCAAAAGACAGATGATGAGTTTCTTCTCTCAAAACCTTAGAGTATTTATAGAGTTCAGGTAACTCTTCAAATTCCTAACCAAATTCGATATTTAATATTCGGTTATGATTTGGGACCACGTCAGGCTATCATTTAAAAGAAGAAGACAGACGAACAATGGATCCAGAACTTACGCGCAGAGCAGATCCATGATTTTACGCTCAGGAGTTTTTACGCTCAGAAGCTACAAATCTACGATTTTACGCTCAGAGACTATAAGTCTATGGTTTTATGCCCGGATGCTTTTATGCTCGGTAGCTTTTATGCTCGAGAGGCTGCAAACCTACGACATTACGCTCAGAAGCTACAAATCTATGATTTCACGCTCAGGAGCTGTTTTTAACTCAGTGGCTACAAGTCTACGATTTTACGCTCAGAGGCTATAAATCTATGGTTTTACGCCCGGATGCTTTTATGCTCAGCAGCTTTTACGCTCGAGAGGCTACAGACCTACAGTTTTACGCTCAGAGGCTACAAATCTATGACTTCACGCTCGAAAGTTTTTTCTTCTATGGTTTTACGCCCAGATGCTTTTATGCTCATCAGCTTTTACGCTCGAGAGGCTATAAACCTACGATTTTACGCTCAAGAAGCTACAAATCTACGAGTCTACGCTCAACAGTTACCGATGGCCAACCGTAAGGGTTTACACAGAAATGTTCCTTCTTGGCTATAAATATTCCAAGTGCCCAAAATATACAGAGTTTAGCATTGAAGATGGCTCTCCTTCTTGGGTCGATTGGAAGTTCGTCCTAAGTCCAGTATTTTACACAAGTTCAAGTATGGCCTGTTTGACGGCCATTTCTTGCCCTTTTCAAGGGATTTTTGGGAAAATATTCTTGAAGATGACGGTCTGAACAGCAAATTCTTCACATCAGAGAAGTAACAGTTCAGAAATTCTATGCAACTCCTCGTTCAAAATAGCATGACAGTTTAGATTTTCAATTTAATGCTAAAGAAGCTTTCTACGCGTCTTCAGTTACGCGTAAAAGACGGGACGAGATCAGATACTTCTTTTATCAGAGTCAGCGTAAAGTTATTCAGACGTGCTGAAGCTGCACATATTCAGACTTCCTCACAGTAAATATGGCAAATCATCAGATGCATAAAAGAAGACAAATCTTATTAATCATGATTACATATGATAAAAATCCAGTTACAAAGGGTTTTTCATCTTCATGATTACATATGATGGAGATCCTTTTTCTACAAAAGGGTTTCTCATTTTCATTTAGGATCACACCAAGAATCTGCTGCGCCAGGCTATCATATTGGTGGAGATCTTTGTCTTCTTCTACAGCACTTCATCGGCTTCTGCAGCCGATGAACAAGAAAATAATTAATGGCGGGAGGATACAGAACTGGGCCTGTATAAATTATTCAAGTCCACCCTCCATACGCCATGACAGATTGAGTTGGGATTCAGACCCAACTCAATACTGGAAGACAGGGCCAGACTGCTGACCCTGTCCACCGTCATGATGGGAGAAAATACAGCTTGCAAGCTGTATGGTCGAATGAGACCCTTCCTCTTTCCTGGACGAATCGCCATATGAAATTACTGATCATCCCGAGCAAATGAAGCTATGATATCCTTCCATGATCCATCGTTACAGAGGATATTTTCTCGAAGATGCCTTCTTTTACGGCTCTTTATGAACGGGAAGAACATGATCTTCTTCTTCTTCCTCAAGTTAGCATGACGGAACTCGACAACCATTTCTGTGTGGTAAAGGAGGTATGGGAGAAACAGGTTAACTCAGTCGCCTTTATATAGGCAGAGGAGATCACATTGAATCCCAACAAATTCCTAAATATTTGCCGAGAAATCAGTCTCGTGGAACGAGTCAAAATTGACTGTTTCATGCTTCATTCAAAGTGTTTCTAATTACGAAGAATTTGAAAACTTTGAAGGGGGTCTTGTAGAAGCATGAAAAATATGCTACAGAATTATACGCAATATGCATGAAGCCCGCGTAAAGCAGAGTTTCAGTGATGTACAACGTAAAGCATGACTTCAGAGCCATTGGCGTACAACAGATCTTCAACATTGTTCAGCGTAAAATATAGATCCAGAACAAACCGCGTAATGCAGTATTTCAGATTGCTTCAGTGTAAAAGGGTTGCTACCTCGCCTTTATAGCGTAAAACCCATATGCTTTTAATGCAGCATGGAAGTGTACGAGGAACGCTTCGTATTTCTCGAATGAACCTGTCAGACAGTATAATGAACCTGACTCCTGACAAAGAGTACTGCACGACTATCAAGACGACGGCTGTAATAATGATTTGGCACAGAGCTCCAGGCTGTCGTTTAGTGACAAAGACTTGATATAAGACGTTGTTTACGCATTCAAGTAATACACTGCCTATTTTATACAGGCAGCCATAAGCTTTTACGCTCAAGATGAGACAAAGCTGATCGCCACATCAAAAGTCGCTCTTCGTACAGAACTCGAGGCACGTCTCTGCAGTTAATGCGCGAGATGGGGGCAGATCTCTGCATTTAATGCACGAGATGTTATTCTATTTCCAATGACTGGAAGAGCTATAATTAGGGATAATACGTCCATATCACCATCCCTGCACATTACGCCATCAGGCCATTTTCAGCTATAGGAGTACGTCGTATGCTATCTTCTCGAAATACGCCGACCTGGATATTTTCAACTATAGGAGTACGTCGTATGCTATCTCCTTGAAATACGCCAACCCAGGCTATATTTGCAAAGGTATGTAAACAGGCTATTTGATCCAGAATACGCTTAAGACCTCAGTCAAGGAGGAATAACTGGCTACCTTTACGCCGGCTACCCATCTATGCAGCATCAGGCTTCTACGCCTACTTGGCTTCTACGCCAGCCTGACAGCTATTGGGTTTTTATGCCTATATATCAGCTATTGGGCTTCTATGCCTATTGGGCTTCTACGCCTACTTGGCTTTTATGCCATCAGAACAGCTATTTGGTTTTTACGCCAATGAGACAGTTATTTGGCTTCTACGCCAATCATCTCTACGCGAGGGGCAGTTACCTACGTGGCTTGCATGTCGTGATCTTCGCAGCAGTTATACGCATTATCTCTTAATGGGACACGCGTCACACGCTTATTCAGAAGATCATTTATACGTGGGTAACAGTTATGATAATCGTCGCGTAAAAGGTGCGGTTCTCTCCGCTGTTCAGTTTCTACGCCTATAAATAGAGACCTCCGTCCATGGAGGTCAAGGGTCAGATTTTATAAGGATCAAATTTGATCTTTGAGAGACAAAGGTCAGAAAATTGAGAGAAAAGAGTCTAGAGCACAGACAGAGGGGAGTGATTGACTACTTTGGCATCGAGCATCCAATCCCTCTTACGATTTTTGAAGCTTATCCTTCTTCTACAGCACTTCTTCATCATCGTGTGGTCCAAGAGACAAAATGATCGACTGCAGATCAGACTCCTATAGCAATATTTACCCAGATTTAAATATTGTACTTGATATCCTCGTATAGGATTAATAGTACTTCTTGTTTGTAAACCTAAGAAAGGGTTTCGCATAAACCTATTTTTATTTCTTTCATTTATTATCAAATACCTATCTTACAAGAATTTTATCCTAGAAATTAAAACTAAAGCACAATAGGGAAATATATATAATACGGTCAAAAGAACAGGTTATAAATCATGTACCTTGATCTTCAAACAGATATAAGAAGCATTTACGCATGTCATCCTCGCGCTCCCAAGTGGATTATCTTAGAATACCGTATAATCTCTACGAGTCCTTGTCCTACACAATGCTTACTGGAATACCGTATAATCTCACGATCTGCCTCATGTATAAGTCAGCCAAAACTTCTGTGGACTGGCCAACTAGAAAATGCAAGAAATGAGCGGACTTGGTAAGTCGATCCACAATCACCCAGACATCATCTTGCTCACTTGGACTCTTTGGAAATCCCGTAACAAAGTCCATAGTGATGTGCTCCCACTTCCACTCAGAAATTAAAAGTGGTTGCAGTAACCCTATGTCCACTTGTGTTCATCCTTGACCTGCTGACACACCAAATATTTGACCATAAAGCGATCTATCTCCCCCTTCATCCCATGCCACCAAAGTTTTGTCGTAAGTCATGGTACATCTTGGTACCTTCATGATGAATAGAATATATCGAGCTATAAGCTTTTGCCATATGCTCTTGTCGAAGCTCTCCATTGGGTATATATAGACGATCACCATATCTCAATGTCCCGTCAACATGAATGCGCAATCCCGTCTGCTCTTCAGCCTTGGTCCTCTCTCTCAACCTCCTGAATCTACCATCCGTAGGCAAATATGTCTTGGTCCTCTCTACTAGTGATGAATGTACTTGCAAGTTGGCTAGTGTCCCATCTGATTTGGGTAATACAATCTCTATGTCAAGCTCCTGTAAGTCCTCCAATAACTCCCTCTGCATCGTCAAGAAGAGCCCCATGGGCTTATGGCTTAACACATATACTACTATGTTAGCCTTGTCCGGGTGATAATGCAACTCAATCTCAAAATCTTTTATTAACTCAAGCCTCTATCTTTGCCTCATATTCAACTCCTTCTGCGTGAAGACATACTTAAGGTTTTTTTTGTCTGTATAGATCTCTACTCGTTCCTCATATAAATAATGTCTCCATAGCTTCAAAGAAAAGATAACGGCTGCAAGCTCTAAGTCATGAGTTGAATAATTCTGCTCATGTACTCTCAACTTTCTATATGCATTTGTAATCACCTTGCCATGTTGCATCAATACGCATCCCAATCCTTTCTCTGATGCATCCATGTAGATCACGTAGCCTCATGATCCTGATGGAATGGTCAATACTGGTGTGGTCAGTCACTTCTTAAACTCCTCAAATGCAGCTTGACACTCATCCGTCCATATGAACTCTCGGTCCTTGCAAGTAAACTGAGTCATAGGCTCAGCTATCCTTGAGAAGTTTTCCACTAACCATCGGTAATATCCTACAAGTCCAAGAAAACTTCTCACCTCCGATGCTGATGTAGGAACGGGCCATGTCTCAATTGCAAAAAATTTATCTGGGTCAACCCAAATATCATCTCTAGTGACGACATGCCCAAGAAAAGAAACCTTATCCAATAAGAACTCATATTTGCTAAACTTTGCATACAAACGCTCTCTCCTTAATATCTCTAAGATAATCTGCAAGTATTTCTCGTGCTCCTCGTGGCTCTTCGAATAGACAAGGATGTTATCTATGAAGGCAACCACAAACTGGTCCAAATATTGATGGAAGACTTTATTCATTAAGTCCATAAAGACAACTGAAGCATTGGTCAACCCGAATGGCATAACCATAAACTCATAGTGTCCATATCTCATCCTGAATGCGGTCTTCGAAATGTCCTGCTTTTGCATCTTCACCTGGTGGTATCCCGATCTCAAGTCTATCTTCAAGAATACCATGTCTCCACTAAGCTCATCAAATAAGTCATCAATGCGCGGCATAAGGTATTTATTCTTCACAATCACAGCATTCAAGACTCTGTAGTCAATGTGCATGCGCACTGACCCATCTTTCTTGGGTACAAACAATATTGGAGCACCCCAGGGTGATGTACTTGGTCAAATAAAGTCTTTCTCCTCCAACTCCTTCAAGTGTGCCTTCAGCTCATCCATCTCCTCATTTGCCAATCTATCAATATGCGTCGCTATGGGTGTTGCTCCTGGGGTCAACTCAATCAAGAATTCCACATCTCTATCCAGAGATAGTCCTGGCAAATCTTTTAGAAAGATGACTTAAAATTTTAAAATGATAGGGTGATAAATGGCATCGTCCAATTCCATCTGAGCACCATCATATATCTCGGTGGATCCTCGTGCAAACTCGAGCTCCGACTGGCGTGGTACTTTAAAAAGTATGCTTCCTCCGTAGCAGTCGAAGAAAGCATCGTATTTACTTAACCAGTCCATCCTAAGGACAACATCAAAGTTCAGCATGGAAAAGACTAAGAGTCGAGCCATCATCTCCCTGCGGTGAATCACTACAGAACAAGATCTATAAACTTGGCTAACAGGTACAACCCCTCCTCTGGTGAGAATTCTAACACAACTAGACAAGGGTGTAGTAAAAATATTGTGCTTGGCAACAAAACTAGAAGAAATGAACGAGTATGTAGCTCCCATATCAAGTAATATCACAGCAGGAAAAGTAACAACAAGGATAATACCTTCTATAACATTAATCTCCTGCTATGTGTCTTCCATCTCCATAACAAAAGCTTGTCCAATCCTCTGAGGAGGTCCCTATGGCCTGGCCCTTGCAAACTGGTCCTTCTGAGTGGGTAGCGGTGGTCCTCGCTGTAATCCCCCACCTGTTGGATGTCGAGGTGCTCCAGCTCCTAGTGCTCCTGGCCTCGTCATCTGATGAGCTGGTCGCGGTACTGGAAGTGCTGGCCTCTGCATCGGCTGAGGATGAGCCAAGGTCTGCTGCATCGGACATTCTATGGCCATGTGCTGTCCAGACCCACACCGCAGACACTATCCCAACCTAGTCCGGCAATCTCTCTGAATGTGCCCCAACTTTCCACAATGATGGCAAAGGGGCTTCTCTCGGGGCTGATAGGGTCCCGCTCTCTGTTGCTGTTGTTGCTGATGATGTGCCAAAGGGTGTCTAATTGGTCTGCCCTGAGTACTCTAACTGGTGTAGCTGCTAGTGCGGGACATCTTTGCATCTTCTATATCTCCTTCAAGAGGAGATCCTGGCTTCTTGCTTTCTCTAAAATGGTCGCATAAGATATCCTCTACTGCACACTAGTGAAGCGCCTAATGTCAGGGGATATCCCACGTTGGAATCTATTGGCTCTATCTTGTAGTGCCCCGCTCTGCGTCGGCGCTATGTACAAGTGATATCGCCTTGCTTTCTCGAACGGAAGTCTTCTCGGAGAGTTTCCGAACGATTAATCAAAGTGAGTGGGCAGAACTGCATTCTCTGATTCTTGCATGACTTAATAATGAATCTGAGTTTTTGAATGCTTGTTTGCTTAAGAATAATGTTTTCATAAGAGAATGATAGAACCGACTTAGCATGCTAATAAGAGAACTCACATAGCTTGTCATTGAAACGAATCTGCTGCCTAACTAAGAGAATATGAATGATTGTCAGAAATAAAATAGAACCATTGCTATGCTAAGAGAAAGATAGAAATATTGCATGTTTAGTTATACCGACATATCTCAAACGAACCCGTGCCATGCTAAGAGGATAAGTAAATGAATCGTTTGAATATGTCCCTTTGTAATATGCTATAAGAAGAGATGGTTTTGCATGTTAGAGATGAAATCAATCGTGCTTGCCATTATATATTTTGCTTGTCTGTTTTGCTAATGAACTGCTATAAGTTATAAGTGTGAAAGATATTCTAATAGTCCGCCCTGACGTCCGGTCCTTCGGGATCTTGGGGGGTGTGCTATTAGATTGTTGAAAAGATGTGCTTGCTTGAGAAGAAGTGAGAGTCTAATAGTCTGCCCTGACGTCCGGTCTTTCGGGATCTTGGGGGATGTGCTATTAGATTGTTATATGCTTGTGAATGTGAATATGAATGTGAATGTTGCTTATTATGCATTGGTCTCGGACAACTTGTGCACAAGGTAATAGTCTCTCGATCGGTTTCTGGGGCACTGGAAATTGGTCGGTCCGAAAGAGATTATGAGAGCACCCTGACGTCTGGTCCTACGGGATCTTGGGGGGTGTTGTTATCCATTAATGGGGAAACCCATGGATCGTCATATAGATAGGTCGCATGCTAGGTTTACCTTCTTGCATACCTATCATTTGTGACACCAGAAGATGGATTCATAAGTTTATGCATATAAGCAAATTGTGGCTAACTTGTGTGTCTGCTGTAAGGATAACCGTTCGGCTATGGGGTAAGAAATATGAGTTTATGCATAAGCATGCATGTTTATTTTGTCTGCATCATAGAGTTTATCTGATAGTGTTGCATGCATTTGCATCGGTCGGACAATGGCTATTGGTGAAGAGCTGAACCTTGGTTACGGCTGTCATAACGGCAATAATGTACAACCATGAGTCACAACTGCTAATAGCATCAGATAAATGAGTCATTGGTTAGCTGGATTACTGCTACCGATTCTGAGTTTCTCGGGGACCGACCTCTGATTGATAGTTCAATGTGTGCGCTTGATTGAATGATAGTTCCTATATGCTAATTTGCCCCAGAAAGTAAGATTGATGCACAATACATGCTGCACACTACACGATAGAGCACTGCCCCGATCGTATGCTTATAAGTTTGATTATGCAAACTGTTTCAAAGTTATATTTTCAAAAAGATGTAATCTAACTATAGTTCTGAACTGCATGAAATAAACTTAAGTAAAACTAGCAAGATCACTAGTAATACAATATTTTGCCACATGATTACTTAGTGTAGGTTTCAGGGAGTGTAGCTTCTGTTCAGTTGTTTTATCTCACCAGTACTTGTATAAAGTGCTGACCCACCAACAGTCTTCTAGTTCTCAGGTGCCTAATCGTTCGAGGAAGCGATAGCCGTGTCTCATCCCAAGGAACCGGAAATCTGGAGTCGATGCCTGAAGCCGCATCGAGTTGTGCCTGCTTTAAGTTGCTTTTATATAGAGGGACATAATGTATGGAACGATGTTATTGTAATCGAGAGAAGAGTGCTTGAGCGATCTGTAACCTCGGCCTTGCGCCGTTTGTAACACTTGTGAATATCAATAAAAGAGCTTGTTTTTCATATGCCATTGTGTTCTTCACTTTTCTGAAATATTATGTGCCGCTGCTTCAGTATTAAATAGCTTACTTGCCCTTGTTCAAAGCTTTGGCCTTGTGCAAGCGCACTTTAGGCTTGCACGGCATCATGCCCGTACGAGGACGATCGATTTCGTAGGGACCAAAGCGAAGACGAACGGCCCTGCGGGACCGGGGCATGACATATCCAGCTCAGTGGAAATCAACATCTCTCTGAAATGACTCAGTCGGCTAAACTTTGTATCATACTCGTCCGATGTCATGTTCCCTTGCTTGAGGTTACGGAACTGCTCATAGAGGACATCATGAACATTAGCAGGGAAGAACCTCTCATTGAAGAGTTCGCAGAACTCTTCCCATGTTTGGTCGGTGCCATATTGCCTCTACTCGGCCTTCCACCAGTGGTGAGCGTTATCCTCAAGTGGAAGGTCGACGGCCGTCATCCATAGATCATCTGGTAACTGTGATGCATTCAATAACTTTTTATTATGACCCACACCCGATGTGGGAGTACGTGAACAACGTCCAGCCTATGCCGCAGCATCGACGGTAGAATAATGTCTAGGTTAACTAACTATCAATCTCACACAATAATGTATAACCTATCATGTTATCTCAACTCCAAGATGAGGACAATATGATAATAATGATAATGCTAAATACTCAATCATAATCTAAAGCATGATAAGATATCAAAGAAGTCCATTAAACTACAAATTATAAACATCAACAACTTCTAAATGCAACATCATTATCCAAATCTTAAATACAATAATAAAGTCTCCTATATATACACATGCCAAAAATTCTAATACTGAATCTAACACATTGCTATAAGGGTAACTAAGTCCTTCGGTAATTACTTCTGAGTATCAGGATCCATGGTTGATATTCTCTCCTCGGCTCCATAGTAGGTGGGACACCTGTCCTCTAAACAGTAATCTGAAAAATATATCCAATCGGGATGGAGCGAATACAACCCAATAGCAGTTCCAATTAATTGACAAAGTTTATAAACAGTTATAGTAAGTAATACTTGATGAGCAGAAAAGAGAAAAAATCAGAGAATGAAATAAAATATCATATATCTAAGAGCAATGAAAGTAAATATGGTGAACCAGAGAGCATGGCAATAATGATTGTAAATAAAGAAGAACTAAACTAAACAGATATGATGTGAGTCCAGCAAGTGTAATGTGAAGCCATCAAGAATGTAACTAAACTAGTGTATTTTAAAATACCGCTTTCGACATATAAACGGCTAGAGGATAATATGACTTATCGCACGTGAGGTGTGCTATTGCTATCATTCCAGATTATACCAGAAGGGGGTAATTCCAGGGGTGATTCCAAACTTTTAGGAATATTTACATGTCTACTCAAGTATTTTCCCGCCCGACTAGTACAAATGAATCCAAGTCCCGACACGTAAAGCAAATAAGAGTTCATCCAGATAAAAGTAAGTAATGCCAATAAGTGAGTCCTGATGTGATGCCAGTAAGTGAATCATGAAGTAGAGGCCAGACAAGTATAATGTACGTGTCACAAGAAAGTGAATCTAGATAATACTAATATGTGTATCCAAGTGTCAGAGAATCAGGTAAAACAATTTTATAAACCAAAATCATAGAATTTATCAAATAATGAAAACTATTAGAGAATGTACTCGCCTCTGGTCTCGAGCAAAGGGTGTCTCTCGATGCCCAAACTGGTGTCACACAATCCTATTTAGGAAATATTATGTCAGATGGTGTAATGAGTGATAAATGAGTAAAAGGATGCACTAATATATTTTTTAGGTTAATTTCTAGGTAACTACGTCCAACTAGGTCCACACTAAGGTTATACCAGGTTGTACTAAGGTTATAACTAATTATCTAGTTAATGCTAAACTACACTAGTGACACTAACTGATACACTAGCTAACCCAAGTAATTAATTAAATAATATTTATACACTATCTAGCTTAACTTGATTAGATAACTGATACAACTATTTGCTAACTGATATGTATACTCTATTAACTGACCGTCATTAACTAATAATACTAAGATACACTTACTAATTTCTAATGAGGTTAACTGATACTAATACAAGACTGAAACTTATATATTAACTAGCATCCTAGCTTATCAATGAAGCCTACACTATCAAACATCACTATATATTATCCACTAACTGATACACTCTACAATTATAACACTAATATTAACAACTAACTAATTAGCCAAGCCTATAAGTATCACCAAGAACTGAACTAACATAGCCCTTACTAGTACAATAACTGACACAAGTTAATACTCAAACACTAATACATGATACTAACTGTCACGCCCAGTCCTAAAATACATAGGACTAGGACACGTAAGCATGCCAGCCGTTTGGATATGGCAACTCCAATATATGGAAACCGAAACAGATGCGTACGTTGTAATATGAATAACAATTCACAAGTGGTACAAACTATCTCAAGTCACAGGCATAATCTAAATCTCATCCACAAAAATCATAAATAAATAAATAAACAATATTAATATAACTAGATCTCAATATGAAGTATCTAAAGATGACAGTCGGATGGAAATAAATCCATTGTCGAACTAGAATATAAAAATAAACACAATATAGGTACATCAACTAACAATCAATACGACTAGAAGAGAAGACCTCCTCAAAGATAAGTAGCAAGTCCGGATCTGCGCTCCTGTGAATACTCATGAACATCTACACCTGAAAAGGGACCAGGTCCTCAGAGGGACATAACAAGATACATAGAAGCATGCCAATAAAGTACTGAAATAAACATCCAAGGGTCGCCTAACCGTCTAAGTGAATGCAGTTTAAGAACAACTTTTCCAACGAGTGGGCTATCTGGCTAAAATGAGATTGGCATGATTCTCTTGGAGATTCAGGGGCCTACAAAGCATGTCATCTTTTGAACGGCAGAGGCCGCCTGATAATATATAATATATAGTGGTCATCATGACCGTGCATCTCCGGCGGAGCGTACGGGTTACACAAGGAAAGTGCAATGGAGCCCACACGTCTTACTTGTTGTTCTCCCTACCCCATGCTCTAAGTATGTCACATCCATGACACGATAATACCTCTAATAACTGCCAGGTCTTCTAGCATGCAAATTTTCTAACAGCAGTTATCCCTAACGCACGGCCCATACGTACAGGAGGCCAAACCCTGCACGCAAGTCCGTGATCTATATGAGACTCACACTCGTGTAACAGCTGTGTCACGGCCAATGAAACCTAATGATGCTTCATGATAATGGGGCGGTCTCATAAACAAGGTCAATGCATATACATAATAAAAATAGATCACGACGATACCGTCGTTGCACCCAAGTTTTCTTGGCCGCACAGTTTATATAGTAGTTAAAATATATAAACTAAATGATAGAAATAAAGATACATGCAACATATGGAATATGAATAACAATACAATGGCAATGTATACTTGCCTGGCCAGAAAGCTGCGTAGTACCAATAACCTGCTCCAGAAGTCGTGCAAATCAATCTGATAGACTCTATATACATATAATATAATACAATACAACATCAGTCATTACACTAGCACATACACAACCATATCTACATTGGACTCAGAGGGTACACTAGGGGTGGCACTAGTCAATTAACAAGGTAAATTGTGCATTTAATTATGCGGGTGTTATGTCCTTACTGTTGTATAAAATTAAACAGTCAACTCACTATCATGTCTAGGCCAGTACATCAGTGTACACAAGGCAAAAAATTCCCTAATATTCATGTCATAAAGTCAAGGTAATTATGCGGGCAAAATCCACGGTGTTCTAGGGTCGTACACATGCATATATTTAATTATATAATACATCCATATATATATATATATATATATATATATATATATATATATATATATATATATATATATATATATATCAATTTAATTATAATACGCGTACGTATATGTATACGAGTTTGGGTTCTCCGACACGGTCTGAACTCAACTAACTGTGGTAACGCAATACTAATGTCCTACTGGAATATACACAAGCACACATATAATGAAAGGAGAGGGACAGGTTCGAACCTTGGGGTGCGCACACGGGGACGACGATGACGACGATGACGAGGTTGCGCGTTGCACATTCCGAAATTCATGGAGAAAATTCATGTGAAGGAAAAAATAAGTTTCTTCATGTATTGTCCAATGGTGTGGACATCTTATTACATTTTTGCATAAAAGCGCCCAACAATTGGAAAATTGTACAAAGATAGAAATTAAATTAAATTAATTAAAATTAATGGGCAAGGTGCTCTTGAATTAATTAGAATTACATAGGGATAAAATTAGGTGGGACAAGAGTGTCATGGGCATAGGGGACTCAGAGTAGAATATTATCATAAGTTGGGTTGCACGAAACGGGTCAAGATTGTGTCTCCAATTTTGATTGGAACGCACAAGGATACAAAGTCATATTTTATTTAGAATTAAATATAAACGTTCGCGATGAATATCGTGCGACTAAAATGTAGCACAAGAGAGCATAATTATAAGTTACACAAAGGTCAGAATAGATGACTGGCATGTCTAGGACAAGAATGTAAAATTTATAGGAAGGCAATGGCTAGTGTAGTGCTCCAATTTATCGAAGCAACGGTAAGGTGCGCTAAGTGATATAAATATTGCAAATTTAAATAAAATACCATGTTCTATTTCTAATTGGACTCAACTAGCCCTAGTTTCTCTATCTAAGCCAAGTAGGCCTAATTTTGGGTGAGGGGGTTTACACTAACTGATCCTATATGACTGTAACTCTTACCTTGACTTGACCACTAATTATCTGATACCTTAATAATCCTTAACTTAAGACAATATTACATATAAGTATTAACTAAACTAATTATATCTAATATATACTAACTAACCTTTAAAGATGTTATCTAACTAAACCTAAACTTCTATCATTAATACTAATCACTAACCAACTGACTTAGGACTCAACTAAGTCTACTAACTAATACACTAACTACTAATCTAATTTAGAAATGACCACTCTTTAACTAGTATAACATGACACTAGCTAACACTTAGTACTAATACTATCAAGTCTACCATTATATCTGATACTAATACAATCTAACATTAACTACTAATACTATACTAACTAATCAATCCTATGCATCACTCTCTTCTCACAGTAGAATAAATGAGGGTCGCACTGCTGCCCAGGTTGGCACAGTCTGCTACTAATCACCTGGCATTTTCCTTAATGCACATGACTGATATTCAAGTCATTGCACACCTCACATCAGTAATCAAATACTAAGCTAACTCCACCCCAACTGTTGGTAACCTATAGTCCTAAGTTTCTGATGCAACTGCTGCATAGATACTCCTTAAAATTGAAGACAACAAGCACCAAAACACCCTCCACAACTGAACACTGATATCTAATACATGCATACCAAAATACCTTGTTGATCTATAGACTGCTCAGTGCACCTGGCCACAGATAGCTTCCCACCTTATCACACCACACTAAGACTAATCAAAGTCCCATCTAATTACCAGATAACTTGCATTGCTTATGATACTATACTGCATTTGCTACACAAACACAGTAATGCACATTATGTGTCACTCGAGCCACTTGCAACTGAACATCCTACACACAGTCACAAAGCACAAAGTACATTGCGCACACTCCCAGGTATAGCATATGTCACGACCCGCACCCGGTATAGGGGCACGAGAGCGTGGGTATGTCCAGCCTACGTCGCAGCATCGACGGTAGAACGCTGTCTAGGTCATGTAACTATCTAGTCAATCTCATATGAATATCCAACTCCATAAGAAGACACAGATATCACAATATAATATGGAATATACTCAATCACATAAGCTAAAGCACGATGAGATATCGAAGCAAGCAATAAAGTACAAGATAATGTCCAAATAACAATAAATAGTCTAACCTGCAATCAATAACATCCAATCTCCAAGTATGCCGGAACAAGTCCTCTATGTCACAGTCTGGAAAAAATATCCAGTCAGGATTGGAACGAAATATACCTCTAACAGCAGTTTCATGCATATTGACAAAAACTATAATACAGTATAAAAAAATACAAGACAGATATGAATACTGGCAATGAGAAATATTAAAATAAGGAAATGCTGGAATAAAGAAATACTGGAATAAATGGAATACTGGAACATCGTCATCAATATACATCTAGCAATGAAATAGAAATCCAAGTACACGCAAGAACAATGAACTAGTATATAAGTGTGTACAAGAACAATAACTAGAACATGTGAAGATGCTAGATCAATATACTAGAGATGCATGTCAAGAATTATCTAACTAAGTGTGTGAAACATTAGCATATCATGTGATCGGCTTGGGCTATATGACTCATTACATTGATTAGCGTTCATCCCCAACAAGTCCAGCTAACATATGTAAGAGCGATGAGGCATGTAAGGGTCAGGCTGCACCGACGTGAGGTGTAGGTGAGCTATAATGCATGTAAAATTGGGTATGATCACATAAGCTACTAATATTTCCCTATTTTCCCCAGCTAGCACGATAGATTCCAATCACGACTCCTCGTGACAGGTCTCAATGATGCCAACTCGTGTAAACAACAATGTCAGAGTCATGTACACTATACAACAAGAGTTATAGAGATAATCAACATAATAGAAACTGTCAGAGAATGTACTCGCCTGGGGTCCTGCTGCTGGTATGAATCAGAGTCCAAGTCACAGTCCAAATAGCCTATGTATTACAATTTATCACGTCAAAAGATAATTTATTTTAATATATTTAATTCTGAAATAATTACTCTAAAATCCTTTTTTAATCTTATTATTCTGATTTTTATGTTAATTCCTAAATTTTGTCCAAAGAAACTAAATTTTATCAACTCGAGACTCATGGCACGCAAATCGAGGCGATCTGTTGACCAAAAAGTCAACCGACACAAACTCTACTTTCATGCATGATTTCCTGTAGATTTCAGCATCAAAAATACGTTAGAATTTACGGCTCATCCGAATTCAAATTCGTTTGGGAATTATGGCACATACAAGTTTCGTATCGTGCACCGATGGTTAAATTCTACCCTAGAAGTTCTACAGATTAACAATATAAAAATACTTTGAAATAAATTCTGGGAAAAACATATGTCAATGATCTTGACATTAGCTTTGCGAAACTTTAAACGGTTCATGATTCTGATTCCTGGTTCTCCCGGAATCACGAAAACATCGAAATACGTCTATTTTCGGACATGTTGTGTTCTACGAATTTTCCAGAATTTAATAATCATAATTTCGAAAAAACATTTATATAATCAGAAATATAACCTCAATATCTTTCTAACGCAAGAAACTAGGCCTCATTTGGAGTCCGGAGCTATGCGCCAATGGCTTCTGGAAGATGAAGGAACCCTAGATGGCAATTCTCCAAAATTCGGCTGAAGAAAAAACCCTAAAAATAAATAACTAAACTAATATATATATAGAGGAGAGAGAAAGCAGCCACGGCTCGGAGAGCGCCATGTGGCAGCCATCCACGGCTCCCCGCTCAGATCGAACGGTCGCAGATCCACACGGCTCGGCTCAGCTGAGTCCGAGTCGAATTCTGACTCGGCTCGGCTCGAGGTCGGCTCGGCTCGCAGCCACCCCGCGATCACTGACAGGCGGGCCCTGCACTGTTCACTGCGGGAGGCTGACAGGTGGGCCCCAGGTTTGCTGACTGGGCAGAACTAATTACTTTTTGAATTTTCTTTTTCTGAAATTAGTTTTTAATTCAGTTTTTCATAATTAACTCAAAATAAATGCTAAAAATAATCAGAAAATTCCCAAAAAATTCTAGAAAATATATTTTATTCTTTAGAACCTAAAATAAAAGTTTGGGATATTTTTAATTAAGTTTATCCCTAAAATAAATTCTTGAAAGTCCTAGAAAATTAGGATTACTAGTTTTTAATTAACTAAAAATTTTGGAAAAATCTCAATAGCCCCAAATTAACCTAATAACAATATTTAAGCACGAATTTCAGGATACGGAGGTTACAAGTCTACCCACCTTAAAAAAAATTTCGTCCTCAAAATTTAAAATCCTCAATTGTTTCATTTATTACCATCAAAATTAAATTCATCAAACCATATAATCATGAAGCAAATCCATATTGTTATTTCATAAAATTTCTTTCAAAATTCTATAAGTATCATATTTCCGCAAACCTTTAAAATTAAAAATCAAATTCCATTCTTATCAAAATCTCCTCAAATTTTTTATGCTAATCACTAAATACAAAACTTAATATTCAATCCTCTAATTTTAAATCCACTCAATGTATATTTATAAAATTTAAAAATCTCGTCCAAAAAGTTTGTATTTAAATATTAACCATTAATCATCTTACTCCTCAAAGTTTGAGTAAATCACTAAATACAAAATTTACTATCCAATCATTTAATTAAAATCCCGTTAATGCATATTTATAAAATTTAAAAAAATCTCATCCGAAAATACTATTCCATTAATCATCTTACTCCTCTAATTTAAGTCCAATCGATGCGTATTTATAGAATTTAAATCCTCATCCCAAAATTTGAATTCAAACACTAATCCATTAGTGATTATATTCCTCGATTCTTTTTCCACACAAAATCAAATAATTTAATAGTTATAAAATCTTCAAATACCACATTCAATATAAGTTCATAACTTGCAGTCCAATGAATATAATGATAATCTCCTTAATTTCCTCGAATTTTAATGATAGATTCAATCATATCTTAATCTTCATAAAATTAATGTTTTAGCAAAATCGTCAATTCCGTCATATTAAATTCTCAACTCTTTATTTAAATTAATGTTTATCCTCGATATTTAAAGCACCTTGTCTCTCTTTGTCAAGTCATATCCTCTATATAAATCTTTACTACGGTCAAACCCCCAACAATCAAGGTCTAAGAAAATCCTACCTACAGTCACACAACATGCAATCTAGAGAAAACATACATGGTTATGGTCTCCTTTGTCATGGTATTACAGTCTCTGCTAGGGTGTACTACTAACTATATTCTAACAAGAAAGTTATTAATACAAGCTATGGTACTAAAGAATCAATCAATCAAACAAACAGATGAAAAAGGAATATGAGAAACGAACAGAACATAGCTTTCTAACCCATTACTTGGACATCTTCAACCTCTATCATACACTTAACTCTGGCACATTTATTCACAAATTCCTGTCCCTATACACTGTTACCCATATCAACTAATCACTAGTCCACAAGATATCCATGGATACATCCATATTACACACACCTGTCTATTTATACCAAAATCTGATACCAAGGACCTCTTAACATAATTATCGGTCAAATGATGCATCTAAAGCTTGATACCTCTATCCCTTGGTACTACTATTTTTACTATAAGCACATCCACTGCTAGCTCTCTTACCTACTACAATTGTTCATACTAGTTGTTCTTATCATTCAAGTGCACACCAAGTGCAACACACCATACTAAGTACTGCTCTCTCTAATACAACTCTAGATGGACACCCAAGTCAGTTTGCAGTGCCATCTCAGACATGCTTAAGCCAATAGATCCTTACACATGTACATCATCTACTCATATAATGTTATATATTTTTTACCCACCATAAAATTTTATCCTTAAAATAAAACCCTCAAAAATTTAACTTCTCGAACAATTTAAAATAAAATGCATATACTTTCCTCAAAAGTCAAATATTCAACATTAAAATAAAATTTTAATCACTTCCAAAAATCTGCATAGCTTTGACTATGTTTATTGAATTGAATTTTAATCCTCAAAAACTTTAATAACATAAAATCTTAACTCCTCAAAAACTTTAAAAATTGAAATTCATTTCCACTCTTCAAATTATAAATTTAAATCCACAAGTATACATATAATACTCACAGTCTCTAATACTCAAGGTGCACACAATATACCAATGGTCTACAATTCTTAACTGTGTTCTTAAATTTGTACTGCCCGAATTACTTACAATATTACTTCCAATAATCAAAGTTATCATCACACATATTTTCTCCAATAATTTTCTATCTATATTAATTGATACACCAATCTAATTATCATCACATGAAGTACTTACTGTTATTAGCACTTGCTCAACAAATTCTTCATATAGATTCACTAGCACTATTGGTATGGTAACACTAGCTTCATTATTAGATTATCTCATCAAACTTATTAGAACTCAAGATTACTTGCACTTCTATAATACACATATTTTGCTTCACTCTCAAAGGCAGGCATATGGTTCCATATCTTGATTGATGTATAAGCATATCTCTTAAACCTTTTACAGCCTGTTAAACTAATATGTGATACATTTCACAACTTTTATTACCAATCTTGATATTTCTCTACTCATGGCATCTCATTAAAACCCTTTATGCATATACATTCCTTTACTCTTAACATACCCGGTATCAATCATCAAATTGAATATCATGCTCTATTAATCTTTAACATAATTCCTTGATACTTAATTATTTACATAGATTATCTAATTACATAATTTAATGACTATCCAGGACTAGCATACTGATTCTGACACTTACTCTTGGAACCACATTGATACTCTTACTCCTTCTTCTACCTATAGTACCAATATTAACTATAATAACACCTATCATAGAACTATTGCTACAAGGTACTATGCTATGGGTATCTCTAGATTTATGCCTACTGCTCACATGTCCAACTAAGAAACACTTAAAAACTCACAAGTCACACTCAGTCAACACTAATATAAGACACAAACAAAATTGTAAGTCACTAATTATCACACTAACAAGGAATCCTCAAAGAAAAGAAGCTCAAAAAGAAACGGGATTAAGGACTGAAGGTATCTTTCTTGCTAGTAAAGAAAAGAAGCGATGGAACAAAGTCCTGGAATAACAGAAATAGATAAGTCTTGAGATGATACTTTAATAACCAATTTAAGATACAACCTGATAATCATACATGTCTATCAGAAATCATGACACTCAGAATTCTCGCCACGCCAGTAAGCATAGATGCGATAAACGACAGGTTCCGTAACTAAGGTATGCAACTCTATAATCATGTCATCTAGAATCTTTGCCACGCCAACCGGTATGGCTGCGAGAAATTTTAAATTTCATAACTAAAGTATGTACATCCAAGTCAGGTTCCTACGTTCTCGTCACGACAGCTAATATGGCTGCGATAAACTCTAGGCCCCATAACCAAAGTAGACGTTTTACCTTTCTCACTGTCCTCATCAATATATGTCATCAGATGATGCCGTAAATTTTAGTCCGTAAAATTTATCTCGATATGAAATCAACTCAACAACGATACCAAGAATTTAAATTTAACAACTGGTCAACAAGAATCAAACTCAACAATGATACCAAGATTTTAATTTAATAACTGATCAACAAGAATCAAGTTCAATAACAACAAGTAAGAACAGACGGGAACAAGGGGGGAAGATTTAAATTAGAAATTATAATAAGATTCTCAAGGGTCATCCCAGGAATCTCTCAAGAATTTTATGATTGAGTATCCTCTCTCATCCTAGTATCATATGTCCTATATTCTATCGCAGGCACGCAGTAGTATAACTAAGACGTCGCACAACTACGACATCGCATAAATTGCGAAGTCGGACCTACATGGGCCTCCACTAAAAACGTGTCACGACCCGCACCCGGTATAGGGGCACGAGAGCGTGGGTACGTGCAGCCTACGCCGCAGCATCGGCGGTAGAACGCTGTCTAGGTCATGTAACTATCTAGTCAATCTCACATGAATATCCAACTCCATAAGGAGACACAGATATCACAATATAATATGGAATATACTCAATCACATAAGCTAAAGCACTATGAGATATCGAAGCAAGCAATGAAGTACAAGACAAGTCCAAATAACAATAAATAGTCTAACCTGTAATCTATAACATCCAATCTCCAAGTATGACGGAACAAGTCCTCTATGTCACAGTCTGAAAAAAATATCCAGTCAGGATTGGAACGAAATACACCTCTAACAGCAGTTCCATGCATATTGACAAAAACTATAATACAGTGTAAAGAAATACAAGACAGATATGAATACTGGCAATGAGAAATATTAAAATAAGGGAATGCTGGAATAAAGAAATACTGGAATAAATGGAATACTGGAACATCGTCATCAATATATATCTAGCAATGAAATAGAAATCCAAGTACACAAAAGAACAATGAACTAGTATATAAGTGTGTACAAGAACAATAACTAGAACATGTGGAGATGCTAGATCAATATACTAGAGATGCATGTCAAGAATCATCTAACTAAGTGTGTAAAACATTAGCATATCATGTGATCGGCTTGGGCTATATGACTTATTACATTGATTAGCGTTCATCCCCAACAAGTTCGGCTAACCATATGTAACAGCAATGAGGCATGTAAGGGTCAGGCTGCACCGACATGAGGTGTAGGTGAGCTATGATGCATGTAAAGTTTGGTATGATCACATAAGCTACTAATATTTTCCTATTTTCCCCAGCTAGCACGATAAATTCCAATCACGACTCCTCGTGACAGGTCTCAATGATGCCAACTCGTATAAACAACAATGTCAGAGTCATGTACACTATACAACAAGAGTTATAGAGATAATCAACATAATAGAAACTGTCAGAGAATGTACTCGCCTGGGGTCCTGCTGCTGGTATGAATCAGAGTCCAAGTCACAGTCCAAATAGCCTATGTATTATAATTTATCACGTCAAAAGATAATTTATTTTAATATATTTAATTCTGGAATAATTACTCTAAAATCCTTTTTTAATCTTATTATTCTGATTTTTATGTTAATTCCTAAATTTTTTCCAAAGGAACTGAATTTTATCAACTCGAGACTCATGGCACGCAAATCGAGACGATCTGTTGACCAAAAAGTCAACCGACACAAACTCTACTTTCATGCATGATTTCCTGTAGATTTCAGCGTCAAAAACACGCTGGAATTTATGGCTCATCCGAATTCAAATTCGTTTGGGAATTATGGCAAATACAAGTTTCGTATCGTGCACCGATAGATAAATTCTACCCTAGAAGTTCTACAGATTAACAATATAAAAATACTTTGAAATAAATTCTGGAAAAAACATATGTCAATGATCTCGACATTAGCTTTCCGAAACTTTAAACGGTTCATGATTCTGATTCCTGGTTCTCCCGAAATCATGAAAACATCGAAACATATCTATTTTCGGACATGCTGTGTTCTACGAATTTTCCAGAATTTAATAATCATAATTTTGAAAAAAACATTTATATAATCAGAAAGCTAACCTCAATATCTTTCTAACGCAAGAAACTAGGCCTCGTTTGGAGTCCGGAGCTATGCGCCAATGGCTTCTGGAAGATGAAGGAACCCTAGATGGCAATTCTCCAAAATTCGGCTGAAGAAAAAACCCTAAAAATAAATAACTAAACTAATATATATAGAGAGGAGAGAGAAAGCAGCCACGGCTCGGAGAGCACCACGTGGCAGCCATCCGCGGCTCCCCGCTCACATCGAACGGTCGCAGATCCACGCGGCTCGGCTCAGCTGAGTCCGAGTCGAATTCTGACTCGGCTCGGCTCGAGGTCGGCTCGGCTCGGCTCGGCTCGCAGCCACCCCGCGGTCACTGACAGGCGGGCTCCACACTGTTCACTGCGGGAGGCTGACAGGTGGGCCCCAGGTTTGCTGACTGGGCAGAACTAATTACTTTTTGAATTTTCTTTTTCTGAAATTAGTTTTTAATTCAGTTTTTCATAATTAACTCAAAATAAATGCTAAAAATAATCAAAAAATTCCCAAAAAATTCTAGAAAATATATTTTATTATTTAGAACCTAAAATAAAAGTTTTGGATATTTTTAATTAATTTTATCCCTAAAATAATTCTTGAAAGTTCTAGAAAATTAGGATTACTAGTTTTTAATTAACTAAAAATTATGGAAAAATCTCAATAGCCCCAAATTAACCAAATAACAACATTTAAGCACAAATTTCAGGATACAGAGGTTACAGCATACCCACTGATGTCTAACATATAACACAAAGTATACCACATCCTATCACAGTCACACATAACTGAATAACCTATATCACACAGTCATTGACACAACAATATCTTATAATCCCCTTCATACACCCCCCAACTGTACTGATACACAGCCACTCAACCTCTGCAGATTACTGAAGCCACTTTCCCCTCCATATAACTCACTGCACACATAGGTACATCCTGCCTAAGTCTGATACTAGTGTAGCAACACACACAGTCTACAGTGGAAGAAATACTCCACACTCAACCCTCTAGGCCACATATACACAACCAAGTATAACCACATACACATATATATCATCAATTCATTCATTCATTTATATATATATATATATATATATATATATATATATATATATATATATATATATTCTTTTAATCATATGAACTAACATATTATTCCTTTAAGGTATTAAATCAAATACTTTGAGTGTAATAACTAAGAAATCATGATGCACATCCCACTGAGATGTCCAAATTTCCAATTCACCATAATAAATATAAATATCAAAGTCAATTACTCATAAATATAACCATTAGAACTTGCTACACTAAGAATTAAAGAGTAATAGTGCAAATCACACAAAATAGAGCCATGTATCATAAGGTATCGTACCGTATCATGATACGGTCTACTCGTGTCCAATTGTGGACACATAGATAGTATCACAACCCCGATCCAACTCTAATTATACTAAATTGGTCTCATGATACACACTTGATGTGTCAATCCCAAATTCCCCAAAAATATACACAAATTACCATGTAGAATTCACAATACACAACCAATTAGCCTAGAACTTGTTTCTATAGTAACCATATGTCATTAGGGTGTTCCTAGAAGTCAAATGAATAATTTAGAACCTAAAATATAGGTGAACATATCTATACCTATTGGAAGATGGATTTCCAATAAAATGCACAATAGACACGATCCGAACACGATCTCCTTGCCACAAGCTCCTCTTCCAAGTGCTCCTTGCAACTCGAAGCTCCAATGCTCTTTCGATTAATAAAAGTAAGAGGGAATGGAGGAATTTAGAGTGAATTTGGTAGAGGGATGAATGGAATTAGGGAAGAACTAATTTGAGGATCTAATAGAATGACAAATGGAGAGGAGAGAGAGAGAGAGAGAGAGAGAGAGAGAGAGTTCCCCCTCCTTTATGTGGCTGGCCCTGGTAATCCCTTCCCCAAGAAATTGTCATGGTCCAATGCACCCCCACTTGTTGTCCTGTAGGTGTTTGATTAGGGAGGGGTAGTTTAGGAAGCTTCTATTCTAATGAAGGTTTAATTAAATCATCTAATTAAGCTAGGGGGATGAGTCTAATGGACCTAGTCAAATATTGGGCTCTATGTGTTATGTCAAGTCTAGTTGGATCCAATTAGGTTCACTAACAACTTGTCTAACTAATGGCTACAACTAACACTAACTACATCTATTATATAAATACATGTAATAATGCCAACATTGAAAATATAAAAATAAAAATATAATCACTATAATTAATGTCACGCCCCAATCCCAAAATACACGGGACCATGCCACGTGGCAATGGCCAGCTGGTACGACTCTGTAGAGCTTTCCAATTTAATGGACCCGACGAAGTACACTTACGCTGTCCACGGTCAAGTGATCCAGTTAATAATCTAATTCTAACATGCAACAACTAAACTAAATCTCAATCCATGGTAAATAAATCTCAAGAATGAATGATACGTATCATCAGTCTGCAGCCCAATAATACATCTATTCGAATAGACCAAAAGAATAATATAGGCCTAAACACTAGGCTATAAGAGCATAATCAAAATGGAAAGTAGTACATGACTGTAATAGCTGAAGAATATCAAGATACCTGCAACGATGTCACACTCCACCAGATCAAGCATCCTACAAACTGCACCAATAATCTGGAAGAGAACCAGGTCCTCAGAGGGACGTAACAAGATACAAAAATACATGCCATAAAGTAAATACTATGAAAACTCTAGGGTGAACTAACCAGCTAAGTGAAATATAATTTGAGGACAACTTAGTGCATATGGAAAGTGTAGGCTAGACATATGCTGACATAATTCACCAATCGTCGAGACTGGCTAGTAAATGCCACATATGCCCCTATAACAAGGGCCCTCGCGTATATAATGACGGCCATAACACTCCGAAGAACGCGGCACCTGAATATAGTAACGTCCATATCGCTCCGTAGAACGCAAAATATGCACAAATAATAACGTCTATATCGCTCCATAGAACACGAAATCTGCATAAATAATAACATTCGTATAGCTCCGAAGAACGCAAAATTTGCATAAATAAAGAGTTGGGTGTCCCATACGCCTACTAGTTGTCCTTCCCGCCCAATGCCAATGTACAAATCTCAAGTGAGACATGGACATCTCGTACTATAATGCAAGTCACTAAAGAAATATACAACCATGCTAAATACCATCACACGTGCTGCTCACACCGATGGCCAGTCAAGCATGAAGCATGCGTCCCTACATGAACTTACTCTATGACGTATAATGATACGTGTCAAGGCCCGGGGAGTCATATTGATAACTCCACAACTTTAGGTGGGTCCACTAGACAATAGGTCAAATACAAGTCCTAACGTCAACGCCTTCGTTGACTGCACCCGAGTCTTTCTCGGACGTGCACAATTATATAATATTAAAATAATAAAATATGTAACTAAGTAATAACTGAATTTAAATAGTACAACAAGACAAGGTATACTTGCATGGGTCCTCAAGCTGCGAGTACCAATAACCTGTTCCCGAAGTCTCGCCTGAATGGTCCAGCGACCCTATATATATAATATAATATAATATAATTATTAGTCATTACAATAGTACGCATAGGAACACAACTAAGCTGCACTTAGGAACTAATACAAAGGGGTCATAATTGGACAACTAGCAGGGTCGCTTGTGCATGCAACTAAGACGTACACGTGTCACATCCTCAATTTTCGTGCACAGCAAAATAACGAGTTATAAAAAATATGTTGCAAAACCAAATACCGTATAATACAAAAATATAAGTCCTAGCTAACATGTTAGTGTGCATAAGGCCAGTCTGTCTAAACCTTTAGGTCAACACAAGTGTAACACATTAAATAACTATATTTTCTATGTGGTAATCACGAACACAAATATCATTCTAACATATGTACACCTATACACAAATAAGGTATTCACTAATACTAATATTATTCTAAAATATGTACATCTATACATAATGCACAAGGGTTCACAACATGGTTCAATCAACAACCTATCGATGCAACGATATATGATGGAAAGAAGGGCAAACGTACCTAGTCGTGATCGCGGCCGAGGGGGGGCGATGTTTGTGGCTTGTGGCGGCCTGCCTCCGGCGAGGGAGGGCGGTGCTCCGGCGAGGTGGTGGTAATGGGGATGTCGGCGATGGAGGTGATGGTTTAGATGATGATGTGGCGGCGGTTCAGTCGGGTGAGATGTGGAGAATGGCGTGGGGACTCGGCGGTGGTGAACTGTGGAGGTCGTGGTAGAGTGGAGAGGAGGTGATGGTGGTTGGCGGTCGTGGAGTAGGGGAAGTGGTGGCCGTGGGGTGGTGGTGTTGGTGTCATTAGTGATGGTAGTGGTGAGGTTGGTGATGGTGGTGGTTCTTCTCCGACGGAAGGGAAGTCGGGGAAATCGACTGTGTGGATGGTGGTTCGTGAGGAGGAGGTGAACAGGACAGTGGTCGTGAGGTAGGGTGTGCAGAAGAGATCGGTGAAGAAGGAGATGAAGAGGGCGGAGATGTGGGAGAGGCGGTGGTACGACTATGTCGTCGAGGAAGTCGCAGGTGGTGGAGGAGCTCAGGCGGGGTTGGGGATGATGATGGTAACGATGGTGGAGGAGTCGATGGTCCGGCGGAGAAGGCTGATCGGGATCAACTGTTCGGTGGGAGGTCGTCGGAGAAGTCGAGGAAGTCGGGTCGAGGGAGGAGGATGTTGTGCAGGGATAGGCGGTGAGATACCCGGGGAGATGTCGGGGTGGTGGTGTCGGATTTTAGTCGGTCGGATGGAGAAGGCTGCTGCCGGCGGTGATGGCGTAGGGAAGTCGTTGTTGTGAGGGAGAGGCTCAGGTGGGTAGTCGGGGTCGCTGCTCAGCGGTGAATGGCCAAAGTTTGGCCGGGGAGGGAAGTCGGGAAGATGGAGATGGAAGGGGGTAAAGTTTAGGGTTAGGTTTTGGTTTATAAGAAGGATGGAGATGATGATGAAAATAATAATAGAGAGGGAGAGTTTTGCATGAGGGAGAAGAGGGTAATGACAACCTAGGGATTAGGGCCGGCTATGTGTTCCTTGGGATGGGGTTGGCTCATTGGAAAAGGGGTGAGGATGAGTGATATATATATAGGAGAGTGTGTGTGGTGAGGATGATGCTTCATTTTGAATGAAGGGTCAAGATTAATCTTGAAGGAAAGTGTACAACAAAAAGGGGAGAGAGAGAGAGAGAGAGAGAGTTTAACCCGGTCAAAGAGGGAGAGGAGATTTTCTTCATTGGCCTTGACCAATAGGATGGTGACACCTCATTACACTTTTGCATAAAAGCCCCTAAAAATTGGAAATTTGTACAATAGGTGAGAATTGGGATTGGATGAGGGAAAATACCATGTTTGGTGTGATGTAGTGGATGAAAGGGGTGTGTGGTGTTTAGTATGAACCTTGAGGGTGTGAGTGGGGGTTTGGGTTAGAGTTGGGTCTAGTTTTGGGTGAAGTTGGGTCCTTACACCAATTTAATTAAAATTAGTGTGAGTGGTGCTCTTTAATTAATTGGAAATGCATAGGGTTAAAATTGGGTGGGACACAAGTGTCATGGACGTAGTAGACTCAGAATAGAATATTATCATAATTTGGGTTGCACAAAATGGGTCGAGATTGTGTCTCCAATTTTGATTGGAACGGGCATAGATGCAAAGTTGGATTTATTTGGATTTAAATATGGACGTTTGTAACGAATATTGTGCGACTAAAATGAAGCACAAGAAAGGGTATTTATGAGTTACACAAGGGTTAAAATGGAAGGCTGGCATGTCTAGAAAAAGTGTGTAAAATTTGTTTAGAAGCAAATGCTAGTGTAGCACTCCAAATATCGAAGCAACGGTAAGGTGCACAAAGTGATACAAAAATTGCACAATAAATCTAAAATATTGTGTTCTAATTCTAATTGGCTTCAAACTAACCCTAGTCTCTCTATCTAAGCCTGGTAGACCAAAATTTGGTCGAGAGAGTTTACAATCTACCCAACTTATAAGAATTTCGTCCTCAAAATTAAAATAAACACATAATAAACTATAAATTATCAAGCAATGCTACGGACATACCTACGATCGGTGGAGTTGGCCCTTGTACTATCTGCTGGGATCTATTGACATACTGGGAACACTCATGAGCTTGATGTTGGTTCGATCCTCACCTCAAACACTGTCATAACCTTCTTCTGCAACTAGGACGGTTAATATCTCAACATTCTTTCCTAGGTATAACGTCATCATCCTATAGTATCCACAATGGAATCATGCAACCTAACTTCTTATAATCGCTCTTAGCAGCAACAAGTCTAATCTAGCTAGTTAGTCATACCTTGTCTAGAAGCTCAACTCAAACAATTCCTAGGAGAAGTATATGTAATAAAATACAACATATGTCTCTACTCAATACATAGTAATAATAATATATAAAAATTATGTAATAAATATCTATTCAATCATTCTAAATACCCTAGAATAAAATATAACAAATAATAATAAGAATACTAATCCTAAAATCTGAAAATCCACCAGCTAGGGTAATTTAAAAATATGTCCCCATATAACCACCTACTACTAAGTGTTAGGTTCAGCAAGCTCATGTCCTATTAGTCAAAAGTCTAAATCTCTAGCCCTAAGTAGTTTATGTGTAATCCACAATATTCAGCTATCATTCCTGTCAGACTTCTATCTTCCATTTATACCACATACTCACGTGTCAATATATAATCTAAGAGTCTAGTGGTAATCCTCTACCAATTGACCAATGAGTCAGCGTGTGATCGAAAACTGTATTTTGTTTCTTGGATTAAGACCTCCGTAGACTGTCTAACTCTGAAAGGTAAAAAGTGAGCGGTCTTGGTGAGTCGATCCACGATCACCGATACAGCATTGCGACCATTGGGACTTCTCGGAAAGCCCGTAATGAAGTCCATAGTGATGTACTCCTATTTTCACTCAGGTATCGGGAGTGGATTTAAGTAAACCTGCAGACCTCTGAAGCTCAGCCTTGACCAACTTACACACCAGACACTTTACCACAAAGCGGGCTATCTCCCTCTTCGTTCTATGCCACCAATAGTACTGCCTCAAGTCTTTGTACATCCTTGTGCCTCCTGGATGAATAGAGTATGATGAACTATGTGCCTCCGACATCATCTCCTGACGAAGTTCTCCATTCGAAATATAGAGACAATTTTCATATCTCAAAGTCCCATCCTCATGTATACGCAATCATGTCTGCATCCCGGCCTCTGTCCTCTATCGAAGCCTCTGGAATCTGGCATCTGTTGGCAAGGCAGCCTTGATCCTCTCAACTAATATCGATTGCACCTGAGAACTCGACAACTGGTCGTCTGCTCCGGGCATAATGACCTCTATACCCAACTGCTCTAGATCTCTCAATAGGTGTTGTTGGATAGTCAAAAAGAATGCCATGGGCCTCCTGCTCAATGCATCATCTACTACGTTGGCCTTTCTCTGATGGTACTGTAGCTCAGTCTCAAAGTCTATCATCACCTTGAGCCAACGTTCTTGTCTCTGGTTCAGGTCCTTCTCTTAATTTTAAAAAGCACAAGGTCAGGTACTTGTCGCGAATCTTATCTTGTTTACACTCTACCTTTTTACCTCGAACCTGAGGTTTCTCCTAGCTTACTCCATGCGTACTCTTCATCCAAACTACATGGGTACCCTCTTGTTTATAACTAGCCATCCATTATAGGTAGTTCACGATATCCAACTCGAGACTATAACATCAATCGATACTCTAATCCTTCAATCCAATTGCTCTATTTCAGATACTAGCTCAACTATTCAAGTTTTCAAAGGTGAAACCACGAGCCTAATAGACTCTGGCAACCCAAATAAGTCAAGTACAACTAATTATAATTTGAAAGCTACAATATAGTACTCAAGTTATCTCATCATCCAAATATTGGTTCTAGCTATCTACGTCTAGCAATCTACCTACTTGTTTTAGCTTAGTCATATAATCATATCTAAAGGGTAAAAAAAATTAGGTCTGGTACTGTAAGTCACAATACAACTAGGGATTAACCAATATGGTTTGCTACCCTAAGTGCTATATCATACCCTATTTTTATTAGTATCCGATAATCTTCTTCTAGATGTGAGTCTAAAATTCTATCTTGTCATGTTTATAAGGTCGTTCCTTGTATCACTACCATATGACTACAACTGATTTCTTGTATCATTATCATGAGGCTACAACTAACCCTAGTATCTAGCTATGTCTTTTCCAAATTTTTCTAGAGTCTTAGAATCAAACAACCTTTCTAGCTTCTAATAATTACAAATCACGGCTACCTTAAGTAAGGGTAGGGTCTAGTTTTAAGTATCTACTTCTACGCCTAATTCTTATGCCAACAGTCTATACTAGCTCTAGCAATAAGAAAGAACTTATTAACCTACTCTATCATGGGTAACCATCTACTCAAACATCCTATCGAATATGCCTTCTTCGTCTTGACGAGGATCTGCTCCGGAAGGAAATCACCGAGCGCGAGCATCCATCTTTTCGAAATAAGAAAGATGAGAAACAATAATAATGATGTCGACGGTAAATGAACGAATACAATAATGAAGTCCAAGGGTGACAATCGAATACAAGAGGAGTTTTAAAATCAGTTATGGATTGATATCTTATTCAACATTAATCCTAAGTTGCAGGCTCGTTTGGTACAATAATGTAACCAAAACGATATGCTCCGACCTGCATGGGCCACCAATAAAACCATGTCACGCTCCAATCCCAAAATATACGGGACCAGGCCACGTGGCAATGGCCAGCTGGTACGACTCCGTAGGGCTTTCCAATTTAATGGACCCGGTAAAGTGCACTTACGCTGTCTACGGTCAAGTAATCTAGTTAATAATCTAATTCTAACATGCAACAACTAAACTAAATCTTAATCCATGGTAAATAAATATCAAGAAGGAATGATATGCATCATCAGTCTGCAGCCCAATAATACATCCATTCGAATAGACCAAAAGAATAATATAGGCCTATAAATACTAGGCTATAAGAGCAGAATCAAAATGGAAAGTAGTACATAATTGTAATAGCTGAAGAATGTAAAGATACCTGCAACGATGTCCACACTCCCCTAGATCAAGCATCCTGCGAACTGCACCAATAATCTGGAAGGGAACCAGATCCTCAGAGGGACGTAACAAGATACAAAAATATATGCCATAAAGTAAATACTGTGAAAACTCGAGGGTGAACTAACCAGCTAAGTGAAATATAATTTGAGGAAAACTTAGTGCGTATGGAAAGTGTAGGCTAGACATATGCTAACGTAATTCACCAATCGCCGAGACTGGTGTAGAAGCATGAAAAATACGCTGGGAAAAGCTACACAGCCTCTTGATACAGAGCAGCGTAAGCAGAGGCCTTCAGAGCCATCAGGCGTACGACAAAGTTTTCTCCGCTAAAATACAGCGTGAAGAATAAAGCTCAAAGGACCATCCGCATAAATGCAGTACGTCCAGGCCGCTCCAGCGTGAAACAGAGTTCTTCATCGCCTCCATGGCGTAAAACTCAACCGCTCTCAAAGCAGCGTGATAGCGTACGAGGAATGCTTCATCTTCCCCGAAATGAACCTGTCAAGTCACGCAGTGAATCTGACCTCTGACTCCTGACAAAAGGTGATACACGGCTACCCAAACGACGGCTGAAAACGATGGCAGACCTCTCGGTACGCGTCCCACAGTATGATGGCGGATCTCACCATTTAATGCAGAGGATTTGGTAAAACATCACCAAACCGTCGTTTACCGGAGTCCCCTCAACATAAACCGCTCTTTTGCGTACAAGGGAATACGCCGCCCTGTTATTACACAGGCAAACATGAGCTGTTTTACGCTCTGCAGCAGACAAACCGCCTGCCACGTCAAAAGCTGCACTTCGTACGGGATTCGAGGTACGTCTCCACGTCTAATTGCACAGGGCGGTGACAGTTTCTCTCAAGACACGTCTCTGCGACGGGTGCACAGAAGGCCTGCAGACCTTCGAAACACGCCTCCGCATTTAATGCATAAGGTGATGGCAAATCTCTGCAAAAGATTTGGTTATATCTTCAAAAGCCTTAATTCTGGCTAAGGCGTCCACATCAGCACGGTGTGCAGCGGCTTCTATGCCCATTCAGGATCTGTGCTCAAGCGGCTTCTACGCCCATTCTGGCACGATATGCAGTGGCCTCTACGCCCATTCAGGATCTGTGCTCATGCGGCTTCCACGCCCACTCAGTCTCTACGACTACTCGGCTTCCACGCCCACTCAGTCTCTACGACTACTCGGCTTCCACGCCTACTCGGCTTCCACGTCTACTCGGCTTCTATGCCTGTTCGGCTTCTATGCCTGTTCGGCTTCTATGCCTGCTCGGCTTCCATGCCTGTTCGGCTTCTATGCCTACTTGGCTTCTATGCCATGGTGACGGACATTTGGCTTCTATGCCAACCTCTTCTACACAATGGATACCTACCCGCGTGGCTTTTACGCCGTGATCTTAGTAGCAACCGTACGTGTTGTGTCCCCTTAGTTGGACCCATGTCACACGCTCAGTCAAAAGATCATCTATACGTAGGCATTGGTTACTTTAATCGTTGTGTAAAAGGGTGCTATACTTTCTACTCCTCGGTTGCTACACCAACGGAGTGGTCACTGTCACCAAAGACTCTATAAATAGAGGCCCCAGTCAATGGGGAACAAGGTCGAAGAAATTGGTCAAGAAACCGATATCAGATCCCAGGTCAGAAAATTTGGTCAAGAGTACCAATACCAGATCCAAGGTCGACAGTCGGAGAAGATCGAACAAGGAGGAGAGAGAGAGAGAGAGAGCCCGGAGCTCAGGCAAAGAGCGGGGATCGACGACTTCGGCATCGTGCATCCACCCTCTCCTGCAACCTTCGAAGCTGCTACCTGTCTTCCACGGCACTTCTTCAACATCGCGTGGTCCAAGGGCTAAAGTGATCGACCGCAGATCAGACACCTATAGCAATTTATACCCAGATTAAATAAATTGTACTCCCACATCCTCGTATAGGATTACATTGTACAAGTTTGTTTGTAAACCAAAGGGCGCGGGTTTCGCACAAACCCCGTCATTGAAATACACTTTTATTCTTTCGTTTAATACCACAAACAAGATGGCGACTCTGCTGGGGACGTCTTTCTCTTCTGACGAGGAAGTAATTGCTCAACGCGATGCGGTATCTATAGAAATCGTGAAGAAGACGTTGGTCATTCATTTCGACCAGTCTGCTTACGAAGACATGCTTCGAACCGGGGGTAGCTCTCACTCTCTCTCCGTCCAAGACAACAGAAATCTGCGCAAAGTGTGGATGCCCAAGACATCCTTAACCATTCCTGTGGACTCTCCGATCTCTCCGACCAATGAGGTGGTAGCATCGCTCCCTCCGTGCCCTGCACGTAAAATTTAGTCTCCCGCTATGCGCGGTATAGACAAAACTTCGGACAAGGCCTCTGCGCTAACCCAGAAGTATCCACTGTGCTCTACGCGTAGGAACCAGTCTTTCGCTACGCGCGGTACAGACAAAACTTCGGGCAAGGCCTCTGCGCTAACCCAGAAGTATCCACTGTGCTCTACGTGTAGGAATCAGTCTCCCGCTACGCGTGGTACAGACAAAACTTCTGATGGTGCCTCAACGCCAAATTGGAAGAACAGATCACGCTCCACGCGCGAAACAACATCTGACTTCTACGGAAAAATAGATGAGCGCGGTGATCTCCGCGAGGGGAAGCAAGCAGGCGAATATTCAACCTCTCGGCCTTTACGTCAGCAAGAGAACAATCTGCCTACCCTCCGGATTATGCGAGAAGCCGATGGCCGACTGAGGACCTCTTCAGCTTTACGCCAGTCAGAGCGAATCTCCAAATTATGCCAGGCGAAGTCCCACGGCGTAAAGCAAGCTCCGGTTGCTACTCCTGACCTACGCGAATGCCTAGTCCAGAAGCGTAAGGAGAGGGGATCTTCCAACATGTCTATTACGCCCCCCAGAGAGCAATGTTGTAATAGTCATAAGATTGTGATTGACTGCTGCTGTTCTAAAGCAAAACGGTCAGTCTTCGACCGATTGAGCTACTCTCAGTCTTTTCCGGAAGAAGAGCACGTGTATGCGTCCGTAAACATGGCTTCACGCATGCCCAGAAGAAGGTCGAGCTCGAGACGTCATCCCTCTGGGCCTCCGAGCCGAAGAAGATTCGAAGACCTCCTCTGGAGCACTGAAGCTGGGGTGTTCCAAAATACCCGAGCAAGGTCACAGCAACCAGCTCTGTACTCGTCTGATTCCGATGTTGGGGGTCGCCAATCTCCCAGAACAGATGCTGAGAGTGTAGAGTCGACTTCTGCGGTGACCTATACTAATCCTTCGATGACGCCCAGGGAAGTGGGAGCTTACGCCATTGAAGACGAACGCGAGGAGGCTTCAGGAAACGTGGAACAACGCATAACTGTGCTAGAGACATCTTTGAAGCAAATGTAATCCGTAATGGAGAACATGCACCAGATGATGCTAACTCAGCACGCGACTGCCATGGCTCAAGCGTCGGTCCCGCCAACTCAGATACGTATGGGGGTGGACTTACCACCATCCGACCCAAGCCAAGAACTTGCTCTAGATCAAGAGTCAGCAGTCCCTCCGCTTCCAACTGAGAATCCGATGCAGGCAGTGCGGGAGTTGAAAGCCCAGTTTGACGCCTTAAGGCACAAAGATCAGCTCAAGAAACTGGGAATCAACCAGCCTTACCCGGCTATCTGGGAAGAAGTCCCTTTTCCTCTGAAGTACAAACCTCAGACCATGGCTCTGTTCGAAGAAAAAATATCACCAAGTCAATACATGAACTATTTCAGTATGATGACGGTGTTGCTACAAGGGAACGACGCCCTCCTCACTCGGGTGTTCAAGGGCTGCCTCTCAGGAGTAGCCTATCAGTGGTACCATAGCTTGGCGGACAACTGCATTACTTCCTTCGAAGACTTCAAAGCGCTATTCTTCACACGATTCTACGAGGGTGGAATGGACATGTCTATGTCCTCCCTCATTGAAGTCAAGCAAAGGGAAAAGGAGGACGTTCGCACCTTCGTCGAACGTTTTCGTCAGGCCACCTTACAAATGCCTCCAGGAGTTCAAGACTCGACGTTAGTAGACATTTAAAGGAAGAACCTCCTTCTTATAGTCTCGGTGTTTACAGGACCATATCAGTTCCATGAGTGGCCCTCGTTCATCGTCTCGGCAGTGGCCGCCGAAGACAACAGTCGCAAGGCGCGCGACAACGGCATCATGATCTCTGCCTCCGACAGAGGCAAAAGGCCATCTCCCAGCGACGACCATCCTCGCAGCTCCAAGAGAAAAGAAGCTCTGACAGTCAATACGTCCAGACAAAAGACGGCGGCGACCACGCAGACAAAGCCCGGGACTTCCAGGCCCGTTGAGGTCTACTCTTTCGACGACGACGATATCCCTAGTATATTTGAGTGTCTCGTCAAAAGTGGCAAGATCACCCTGCCGGAGCTAAGGCGGCCCCAAGAGGTCGGCAGTACCGACGACCCCAAATACTGCATCTTCCATAGATACGTACACCACCCAACAAAGATGTGTTACGTACTGAAGAGGAAGATCTAGGGGTTGATCGATGCTAAGGCCATGCTAAGGCCATCACCCTGCACTACACCGAGAAAACGGTCACAGCCAACATGATCTCTCTGCGGTTCGGCGATCTGCCTCCCCAAGAAGTCATGGACGGTATCACGCCCATTTCCTGAGCCACAATGGACATCGTCAATCTCCCTCCGGCTAGGGATCAAAATCATAACCTGGTACCCCTGACCACCCGTCAGGGCGAGATTATGTGGGTTCATCCAGATTTGGTGTCAGAGCTCGAGGAAGAGACTAAAGCTACGTCCAGGAGGAGCCCAAAGTGTAAACCATGCCATATGGTCATAAATTCTTCGCCATCAGACGAAGATGAGGTACTTGCTGCAACCCGGTCAGGGAGAGCCTACCTCAACGACTACGGAGCAAGTTAGGAGGATATACCGGCAGACGTTTCAACTGCCAAACCTGCAGGGCCAAGCCCCGTCATACCGGAAGCCAACCCTTCAAAACCGATGCCGGCGGAAAAAGGAAAACAAAGAGAAGTGCGCTTCGATAAACCTGTGAAAAATATTTCGAACAAAGGTTTTGAGAAGCCGTATAACTTCGACATCCTAGCCCAACTGGCTAATACGCCGGCCAGGCTCTCCATCTTCGAGCTACTCAGGCTCTCCCAAGACACTCGTCTAACCCTGAGTGAAGCACTGATGCAGGCGGAGGCATGCTTGACCCAGCTCAAATCTCCCGATGAAGAACCAGTGGCGTGCCCTCAATGCCAGTGTGATGGAGGTGGTCCCAAATATCACCTTCACCCAAAACGACATGCTGTTAAAACATAACAGGCATGACAGACCCCTCTATTATACCGGGTACATCGGTTCCATGGAGGTTGATCGGATTCACATAGATCCGGGATCATCGATCAGTATCATCCCGCACAGTCTGCTCAGACCTTTGAGGATTCCTACCAGCGAACTGGCTTACACCTCCACTACAATCGTGGGATTCAACGCCGGAAGAAGTAAGCCGTTAGGGAAGGTTCGCCTGAGGATCCAGATTGGCAACCTCAGATCGGTGGCCACATGTTACGTGATCGATTCAGAGGTATCCTACAACATCTTGCTGGGAAGACCGTGGATCCACGATCATAACATCGTTCCTTCAACTCTACATCAATGTCTTAAATATGTAGACCCCCAAGGGATGGTACAAACGGAGGTGGCCGACCTAAACCCATTTAAAGGAGTAGAGTCCTACTATTCCGACGCCGTGTTGTACTCGCAGGACCACACGGAAGAAGTGGCGGGCAAGACAGAGAAGGAATCCCACCGGGAGCCAGGAGAACCCTCTGCCGTACTACCGCTGTCGATCAGAGTGAAAGGATGAACCACTCGTCCAAAAGCCATAGAGCCCATAGCTATTCACCTGAACAGATCCAGCTCGAGGAAAAGAAGCAATTCTCCAGCGGTTACTCTGAACCAGAAGCCTCCACCTTTGGTCATCAACCTTCGGCGCGACAAGCAGCCGACCGATGTAAATACGACCAGGAACGGAGTTCCAGATGGCAATAAACATCCTCTTTTCCAGTACATTAATACTCAGATTATAAATCAGGAACCCACTCCCCGTAACGAGGTAGAACCCATAGCACGAAAGTTCTTGGAAGCTATGGACTCCTACCATCCGCATATCTGGGAAGCAGCATCATCATCCAACGTCATCATAACGTATGGACCGCATGAAGATTCTATCATCATAATCCCGCCTACCTGCAGCAGTCAGCATCCAATAGTATTCGGCCGTATGCGCAATCAGCCAGCCATCCAGGAAGATCCTTTCGATGACGATACTGGGAAGATGCAGGTTCACCGATACAGCCCTCAAGCGCTGAAGATCATGCAAAACATGGGCTACGACTTGAAGTGAAAGCCGGGCCTCAACTACGGAAGAGGCAGAAGAACGCCGCCACGCGGCGACCCCCGCTACCAACAAACTCGTTTCGGGTTAGGGTATGCCACCTCCCTTACGGCTTCCACGTCGGATAAGGACATCTTTTCCTCCTCCTGGGATGGCTCGTCACCCCCCGACTCACCTGATGCTCTCGAACAAGCACTATCAGCAAATATGGTAATGACAGATCCCTCAGAAGCAGAGGAACGAGATTCTGAGCCGTTTGAGAATGACTCTTGGGCTCAGCAAATGGATACACAGTGGGAATTCTGCTTCGAACAAAGGGAACCTCCAACCAAAGATGAAGTTATCCAAATCGATGTTGGGGGTGAGCTTTCGCCAAAGTCGATATTTATCAGTGACAATCTTCCACCAGCCGAAAGGGAAGAAATCATACAGCTGATAAAGGAATACATTGACGTCTTTGCATGGGATTATGGAGACATGTCGGGCCTAGACCCGAAGGTGGCTACTCACAAACTCAACATATTGGCTGACTCAAAGCCTGTGAAGCAGCACCAACGCCGGTTCCGACCGAACATGATGGACGCCATTGAAGCTGAAGTCAAAAAGCTGATAGCCTGTGGGTTCATCCGGGAAGAACAACATCCCAACTGGGTCGCCAACGTTGTCCCAGTCATAAAGAAAAATAGGAAGGTACGTATCTGCATCGATTACCAAGATCTGAATGCGGCCTGCCCCAAGGATGAATTTCCTCTTCCCATCACGGACATCATGATCGACAACACCTGCGGTTTTGAATGTATGTCTTTCATGGACGGGTTCTCAGGATACAATCAGATCAAGATGCATCATGAAGACGAAAAGCACACTGCCTTCCGTACCCTGTTGGGAGTGTATTGCTATACGGTCATGCCCTTCGGATTGAAGAACGTCGGGGCCACGTACCAACGGGCTATGAGCGGCATATTCCATGAAAATTTACTTAAAACAGTAGAGTGTTACGTAGACGACATAGCCGTCAAGAGCCGCCTCAAGGATGATCACATTCAGGACCTAAGGACGGTATTCGAGTTAATGCGCCGACATCAACTCAAGATGAACCCTACAAAGTCCTTCCTGGGCGTATCTAGTGGCAAATTCCTGGGATTTGTTATCACCGCCAAAGGCATCCAGGTGGACCCTGACAAAGTCCAGGCCATCGTAGAAATACGACCGCCCCGCAATCTGAGGGAACTCCGGGGATTTCAAGGCCGTCTGGCTTATATCCGGAGGTTCATATCCAACCTCTCAGGAAGATGCCAGCCTTTTTCGCACCTCATGAAGAAAGGTGTATCCTTCATATGGGACAAAACCTGTCAGCAAGCATTCGGGGAGATCAAACGCTACCTCACCAGTCCGCCAGTTCTGGTGCCTCTCATCATGGGGAAACCGTTCTTGCTGTACGTCCGAGTAATGGATCATTCGCTAGGAGCTCTTCTAGCACAGAAGAACGACGAGGGGCATGAGCAGGCTATCTACTACCTCAGCAGGATGATGGTCGGAGCCGAACACCGGTACAACCCAGTGGAGAAAGAATGTCTGGCTCTGATGTTCGCTATCCAAAAGACGCGGCACTACGTCATCGGCCAGACTATTCATATCATCTCCAGGATCAACCATCTTCGAGTACTGATGAGCAAGCCGAGTATTCTTAATTCCCGACTCGTAACCTGGGCGATGCTGTTAACACCATATGACATGGTGTACATCCCGCAGAAGTCCATCAAAGGCCAAGCGCTGGCCGACTTTCTGGCTGCTCATCCGATCCCGGAGGCCTCCAAGTTATACGAAGACATTCCCGACGAAGTTGCAGAATGTAATTCCGCAATGGAAAGTGACACATGGCAACTGTTCTTTGACGGCGCCTCCAGGACTGGCCCCTAGGGAAACGTGGTTTCAGGGGTAGGAATCGTCCTGGTCACTCCTGATAAACTCGTCATCTACCGGGCATACTCTCTTAATGAACCATGCTCCAACAATGTGGCGGAATACAACGCCCTGTTGATCGGGCTCCAAGTCGCTGAAGAGCTGGGGGTCGAATCCCTGGAAGCTTTCGGCGATTCTCTGCTTATCGTCAATCAAGTCAGAGGGATATACGAAGTCCGGAATCCAGACCTCATCCCCTATCACCGAGTGACAATCGAGATAGCCATGACGTTCAAAGGGTTCTTCCTAGAGCATGTACCTCGATCTCAAAATCTGGAAGCTGATGCCCTGGCCAGTCTAGCTGCGGACTTAGCTACCCCTATAAGAAGGCAAGATTCGGTGATCCTTCTTAACAGAGATTTATTTTGCATGAAGAACAACCTTCACATAGAATGCAACCACGCTGTGAACACAGATCCCCCCGGGAGGGACTGGAGAAGTCCCTTCATAGATTTTGTCGCATACGGAATCTTGCCAGAGGACCCCAAAGAAGCAATATCCGTCAAGAGACGATCATTACGCTTCTATTTCGATGCATCTTCACACTGCCTATATCGTCGAACCTACGACGGACTGCTATTAAGATGTCTCTCAGACGACGAAGCACAACAGATTATCCGAGAAGCTCACGATGGCGTATGCGGAGCGCATCAGCCCGATCCTAAGCTACAGGATCGTATCAGGAGAATGGGCTACTACTGGCCCACTATGATCACAGACACGATCAACTATGCAAGACAATGCAGAGCCTGTCAGGTTTATGCAGACTTTATACACCAACCGTCTGAATATCTACATCCTACGGTCGTATCCTGGCCCTTCGAAGCATGGGGTATGGATATCGTCGGTCCCATTCACCCGTCTTCCTCCAGAGGCCACCGGTTTATACTGGCCATCACGGATTACTTCTCCAAATGGGTAGAGGCGATCCCTTTGGCTGAGGTAAAAGCGTCTGACGTGATCAGCTTCATCAAGCACCACGTCATTTATCGCTTTGGGATTCCTCGAAGGATAATCCATGACAATGGGCCTCAGTTCATCAGCCAAGCGTTTCATCGATTTTGTGATAAAAGTCGAATACATAATATTGCCTCTACGGCATATTATCCAGCTGCTAATGGTTTGGCGGAAACTTTCAACAAAACCATTATCAAACTCTTGAAGAAGTTCGTTTCTTCAAACAAAAGAGACTGGAACGAGAAGCTGGGCGAATGTCTCTGGGCATACCGCACAACGGTACGGACACCTACAGGTTGTACCCCCTTTTCACTGGTCTACGGGAGCGAGGCAGTTCTTCCCATCGAAATCCAGATCCTGTCGCTCAGGATAGCAGTGACTAGTGAGTTGACTCGAGAAAAGAATGATCTGTTAAGGCTCCAAGAGCTTGAAGGATTAGACGAGAAACGCCTACAAGCTCAACAGCGCATCGCGCTTTACCAAGCACGCATTTCCAAGACTTTTAATCATAAAGTGAAGAAAAGAGTGTTCAAAGTCGGTGAGCTAGTTCTAGCCGTAAGAAGACCGTTGATTCTTACCCACAGAAGTAAAGGCAAATTCTAACCCAAGTGGGAAGGCCCTTATGTGATCGAGACAACGTTCTCGAACGGCGCCTACAGGATAGCCCTGCCTAATGGAGACCTGTTAATGGCTCATATCAACGGCAAATTCCTGAAAAGGTACTATGCTTAATCCCCCCTGCTCGGGTGGGACATAGCAAGGCCCTCGATTCTGACAAAACTACTTCCAAAATGCAATTAGTAGAGTTACGCTCTATCATGTCCGTATGACCTCTGAATAGATGTGTCCTGCTAAGAAGTTTATCGGGAGTCTATCATGTCCATACTACCTCTGATAACACTCTCACCAAAATCGGTCATTTATATTCCGAAATTATGGGTCCACAAAAGTCAGAAAAGAGTCGTCTTTATTTATTCCAGAGAGGGAGGCAGAATTACATCTGGGCAAGCAAAAAGGGAAAAGGATACATCATGATGGCGGGTGAGTCAGATTGTGAATCTGTCGCTCCAGCGCAGCTATCCTCTCATTCCTAAGAACCAAGGCGTCGGCACGAGCCTGCTCCAGCCGTGCCTCGGGAGTGTCCGTGAGGGTCAGATCAGCCTTTGCCCGAAGACAACCCGCGCGAGCAGCTTCTGCACGGTCCAGCTCCCGTCGCGCTGTGCTCAGTCGACCAGATGCTACGTCTAGACCTGCCAGCGACTGAGAAGCCCACTCCTCTGCCCGAGCGAGTTTTTCCTTCAGCTTGGAGACCCTCGCTGCATTCCCTTTATGCTCAGAGCGACACCGCATCTCAACGGCAAGAGCCTCCTCCACGACAACTTTTCTCCTATCCACCTCCAGCTTATGCTTCTGGATAGAGTTGTCTAGGCTTTCTACCTTCGTAGCAAGCCGCGCAGTTATGAGGTCGAACCGAGCATGAACATCAGCATCGAGACCCCGAGTCAGCTGCAAATGTTCGTTAATAGGTTGCTCTAACCCATTAACCATCGCCTCCAGGGCGTCAGCTACCCCAGGATCGCCGAGCTCCCTGATGACCCCGATCGAAGCAAGAGAAGTCTTCCTCAGGCGCTCAAAATCCAGACTCTTCGCTAACACCATTGACACCATCGTTCTCAAACCGGTATAGAAAAGGCTGGTATGTTGCTCGGTCAACGCAACTAGATCCGACTGAACGCCGGGAGCGCCCGCAATGTCAGCAAGTCCCTCTCCAGGGATGATTGCAGACGAGGTGGCCACAGCCATCGCATCGACACATGGCGCAATCGAAGGAGGTACGGTAACGGCGGTCGAAGTCGTCACCATACTCACAAGAGGCAAGGTCACGACGACGTGTTCATCCTCCTCTCGAGGTGACGAAGCTACTCCAGGCGTACTGGCCCCCGAAGCCACTTCCTCATCAAAGACGAACGCCTCCTCGTCAGAAGCCCGAGCGGAACCAGAATGCGCTTCAACGCTATACTCCCCGTGGGCGCTATCCCCTGAGAAGAAAACGAGAAAGTCAATATCAGTATGATGACAATCTTTCTCAAAGGAGACATAAAAATAACATTTTATCCGGAGCCAACGGCATATACGACGCATCTGCAGTCGATATAGCTAAACCACGCCTTAATGACGCAATGCGAATCGTCATGCCTGGAGAAGGAGGTGGGCCGACCGACATCGCCGAGAGTTCTGTCAGGCCTCCACCAAGACGTGGTCGAAGTTCATCGGCCGGAATCTCGCCAGGCGCGCTCACTAACGCGGCAGGAGTCATGCCCGCTGCTGGCCTCGGGAAAGATTCTCCCATCTGCCTCGGCCACACAGGCAATCTCGCTCAGCTACCTGGAGCAGTAGCCGCCACAGCCACCTATAACAAGGATTCTCCGGCATCGACGACCGGAACTGTAGGAGGCCCCTCTCTAGAAGGCGAGGAACCTCCAACCAAGGAGTCATCCCCGAGGTAGGGAGAGGCAGGCTCACTCCCAGGAGCCGTAATGCCAGGAATGCGGAGAGGACGAGCAACCGTCTCCTTCCTCCTCTTGCGAAGAGAAACTTCCTTCAGAGCAGAAGCCCGTCGCTTCCCAGAAGGGACTACCAAAGCCCCCGCAGGCAGAGGCACTTCGCACCTCGGCACCGATACCAGAGGCTCGTCCGGAGTACCAGACTCCTCACCTTCGTCCGAAGAAACCGAAGGGACGTCAACTCTTCCCCCAGGCTTGGGAGAAGGCACCCGGAAGCTTCCACGTACGTCGAAATCACGATGGAAGGTGTTAATCGCCACGTAAAACTGGGCGTAAGAATGGAGAATGCGAAGCTCCGTGGAGGTTGTAACGACCGGCACAATGAAGGTTGCCCTCGTACAACCCATGAGAAAATATCGCCACCCTCTAGCTCCATCAATGAGTCCGCCCCTGGACCTAAAGCTGGTAACGGCATTGCCCACATGCAGTTGATCGTACCCAAACTGCCTCACAACTCGACTAGGCAAGTAGGGCTCGAAGAAGCAGTGATCTTCGCTCCTGTACAGCAAATGGGAGGGTCTAATACAGACCAACCAGTTAAAAGCTTCCGGGGAAAGGTCGGTCTTCTCTCCACCTGAATCATCAAGCCGCACCCCTGATTGATTGCGATGCACGGGGGGAGCAGTACAGAGGAGCTTCCAACCGTGGCCGAGATTCAACACCAGCCGGCAGTCTAAAACTGTGCTCACATTCCAGGAGAAATCCTTGTAATTCAGCAAGAATATACCCCCCGAGCTGCTACCGGACCCAGGAGACATCACCCGGGGATTGTGGAGAACCAACTATCCCATCAAGTATAGGTATGGTAACTCCACCCTGGGAAAACTCTCACGTCGAGCTTCGTCGACGAGCAACCCGTCAGTTATGGCTCTCAAGCCAGCCTGTATACGACACACCATGGCAGGAAGCAATCTCAGTCTTGCCCCAAACACCAGGCGCACTGCCGGCCACAGGATGTTTCGGTAAATGCGGTCCGCGGACGCGGTACCTGGCACCACTACTCGGCGCAACCATATGGAGAGGAAACCAGCCAGCTGGGCTTCCTTAGACAAAGGCCTACGACAACGCCTCAAGTAACTACAGGCCTTGGTGCCTTCCGGGTACTTTCCTACCCCCTCGACAAGAATTTGGTCCGGAGCTTCAGCCTCCTCCATAAGAGTCTCCACAACCTGGGCACTAAGCACGCCCAAACAGTTCACGGGCTCATTCTTGCCACCCGAGGCTTTCTCCGACCTGGCGGCCCCAGCTCGGTGGAAGAAGAGGTAGGACATCCACTTGGTGGTGTGAGCCAAATCAGAAGGCTCGTTATAAAAGGTGGTGCACGCGAAGTATTGACACATCAGCTCCTGATATACTTCCGCCACCCGAGGGTCCAAATCCCCCAACTCCCGGTTGGTGGGAACATACTCTTCATATGGAGTATCCCCCATCGGCAGTCTCGAGACAACTGCCATCTCGTGGAGCGCCAACCCCAACTCCCCTGGTGGAGTGGCAAAGGTCCCGGTGAGTGAAATGTACCGCTCCATCAGCCCCAGGAATAAATTGGGGTTCGGAGGCAATCCGACGCTCATCGCACTCACAGCGACATATAGTCCAATGCCCTCCAACTCTCTCTGGAAGTGCTTCAAGGCCCAGTCAACTAGGCATCTCCATCGGGAGTTCGTTGGGGTGATCTACCCATTGCACCGAGGATTCTCCTTGGGATATACCCCCCCTCGACCCATGAAGTCGTTGCAGAAGGTCGGCAATTGGACCGGCTGGATCACCAAGCTATCCTCACTTGGAACACTGCCCAGGCACAGTCCTCTGAACAACGTCACAACGCCGGAGGGGCGACTGACGAATGACCCCTGGTTAGCTCCTTTCAGATAAAAAATCTTCCCCGGCTTACCGTGAAGATCAGGAGTCAGCGTCCACGACATCTTTCTAGGATGCGTCGCGTGGAAGAAGGCCGAGATGGGATAATCCCTCGGCATCGTTGGCAGGTACAAAATCAAATTCCTGACTGAGAAGACCCAGGGCTCCCTCTTAGGCTTCGTCTGGGACTGTTTGTCGATCATGTCCCCAAAAAGGAAAGCCGACTTTACGTACGGCTCCCCATCTACATAAGTCAGAGGCTCCCCGTTGATCATGCTCAGCAGCATTCACTCGCCCTGAGCCGATATTAAGACCCTCCTTCCTTCAGGGTACTGGGGTCCGGAGATAGGGAAGGACACGTGGGACAGATCCTCCAGGTAGTTCGAGTGCAGCATCCCAGCAGCAGAGCCCATCACCTCGGCCAGTGGAGACTCACCCAAGTCAACTACAAAAGTGCAAGGAAAATACGTCATCACAAGTCTTGTACGAACATACGGACCGAAAGAAACAATAGTCTGTGCTCTACGCAGGATTGTGCAAATCTGGCAATTTTACGCCGGAGGTCCCCCCACAAGCGTAAAAATTCAAATTTTACGATATACCCTAATTTTCGGTAGCCAGAGCTTCTACGCTCAGAACTACGAAAATATGGAGTCTTTACGCTGACACATTAGAAATGTGGGCATAAAAGATGAAAACGCCTCCGTGCATCATCTTCCTCAAGAAGGGGCTATCAGCACAGAAGACGACCTAGCGTGGTCACGTTCAACGTGTGCGAAGGATTTTTCGTCATTTTTGTCACCCCGAAAGGCTTTACCTCGAAGACCGGGTGCACTGCTCGTCGGCGGGACACTTCGCTCAGAAGGAAGTTCACCTTGACCGACCAAAGACTCCCTCGCTGGGGCGGAAGAATGAAAAGAGGAACCTATACCCTTTCCCTTAGCGAAGGAGGTTTGTTTCGACGCCATTTTCTGAAGATTCGAGGGAACGAAGAAAACTCGAACAGTCGAAAGCTCTCTTTCACAGAAGACGGATAAAAAGTTTCTCTCTCAGAGAACTTGGGATATATATAGAGTTCGGGCCGACTCTTCGAATCCTCAGACGGACTCCTCGAGACCCTAACCAAATCTCGCAAAATTGAATAAAAGGTTATGATTGGATGCTACGTCAGACCACTAATCTTGAAAGACGGACAGTCAGCAAATTTAAAAAGTTTTTTCGTGCAAAGACGGTTCAGCAGGTCCTACGCTGAAGGAGCTTTCTACGCTCGACAGCAACAGATCTACGGTTTTACACTCGCAAGCTATAAGTCTATGGTTTTACGCCCGGATGCCTTTGTGCTCAGTAGCTTTTACGCTCGAGAGGCCACAAATCTACGACTTTACGCTCAGCAGATACCAAATCGATGATCTCACGCTCGATAGCGCTCAGTTTACGCTCAGAAGCAACAGATCCACAAGACTTCACGCTCGGAGAAATTTTCTTTTCAGGAGCTACAGATATACATTTCTACGCTAAAGAAGCTTCCCACGCTCGACGGCTAAGAATCTATAACTTTACGTTCGACAGCTACAAGTCAGGTTTTTGGCCCGGATGCCTTTGTGCTCAGTAGCTTTTATGCTCGAGAGGCCACAAAATCCATGACTTCACGCACAGGAACTACAAGTCTATGATTTTACGCTCGATGGTGTTCTACGCTCACAGGCTACAGATATACAGTTCTACGCTAAAGGAGCTTCCTACGCTCGACGGCTACGAATCTACAACTTTACGTTCGACAGCTAAAAGTCAGGTTTTTGGCCCGGATGCCTTTGTGCTCAGTAGCTTTTATGCTCGAGAGGCCACAAAACCCATGAATTCACGCACAGGAACTATAAGTCTACGATTTCACGCTCAACGGTGTTTTACGCCCGGAGGCTACAGACCGATGATTTCTCGCTCCACGACTTTCCGTATATTCGAACGGTCCCCAAGATGGTCAATTACAGGAGTTCACACAGAAGATACTTCTCCTTGGCCTCAATATATCCCAAGTACCCGAAATATACAAGAGTTCAAACATTGATAAATTACTCTTCTCGGGTCAATTGGAGGTTCATCCAAACTCCAGTCTGAATACCTCGTCTATCAAAAGATGGCAACTCAGTTTTTGATAGCCATTCCTCGACCCTGTTCCAAAGGATTTTCGAGAAGTCACTCTTGAAGGCAAAGACTGAACAAAAATTCTGTTTATCAGAAGTTCAGAGCTCTACGCAGTTCCTCAGTCCCAGCAACAGGACAGTTCTAAGATATTCAAAATGCTCTACAGCGTTCTATGAACTACTCGCTATGCATAAAGGACAGGACCTAGCACTCTTTCTACAGAGTCGGCGTACAGATTCAGACGTGTTGAAGCTACACATATTCAGACTTCACAGCAACATATGGCAAGATGATCATATGAAGAAGAAAGACGATTTTTATTAAAAGATCAAAATTATGATTACATATGAGGGAAATCCAATCTACAAGGGTTTTTATTTTTATTTTTATGATTACATCTGAGGAAAACTCCGTCTACAAAGGAGATACCCCCTCGTCGTCTGAAGATCGCCGCCAGAGTCTATTCTGCAGGGTTCTCGCATCGGTGCAGATCTTCCTCTTCTTCGAAGGAGATGATCACCAGCGGGCACGACAGAGTTAGGGCTTGCATAAAAGCATGCAGATCCCATGCTCCGTGCGCCACGGCAGATTGGGTTGAGGTATTAAACCCAACTCAGTCCGGGGAGACAGCTTGCAAGCTGTGTGGTCAAATACGACCCTTCCTCTCTCCTGGGGCAACGCCATACAAAGTTGCTGATTATCCCGAGCAAGGGAGGCTAAGATATCCTTCCATGATCCATCGTTGCAGTGGACACTTGCTCGAAGACGCCGTCTTTTTCGGCTCCTTACACGCTGGAAGAACATGATCTCCTTCTTCCTCAAATCGACCCGGCGAACTCCGGTGATCATCTCTGCGTGGTGATGAAGATGTGGGGAGAACAGGCTAACTCCCCCAGCCTTTTATAGGCAAAAGAGATCACAGCGGTCCCCCATAAATTCGCCATAAAGTCTGTACCGACCGTTTCAACGCTCCACTCAGAAACGTTTCGAGTTACGAGGGGCCATTCATGCTTCATTCAAAGCGTTTCAAATTCCAAGGAATTTAAAAGCTCTGAAGGGGATCTTGTAGAAGCATGAAAAATACGCTGGGAAAAGCTACACAGCCTCTTGATACAGAGCAGCGTAAGCAGAGGCCTTCAGAGCCATCAGGCATACGACAGAGTTTTCTCCTCTAAAATATAGCGTGAAGAATAAAGCTCAAAGGACCATCCGCATAAATGCAGTACGTCCAGGCCGCTCCAGCGTGAAACAGAGTTCTTCATCGCCTCCATGGCGTAAAACTCAACCGCTCTCAAAGCAGCGTGATAGCGTACGAGGAACGCTTCATCTTCCCCGAAATGAACCTGTCAAGTCACGCAGTAAATCTGACCTCTGACTCCTGACAAAAGGTGATGCACGGCTACCCATACGACGGCTGGAAACGATGGCAGACCTCTCGGGATGCGTCCCACAGTATGATGGCGGATCTCACCATTTAATGCAGAGGATTTGGTAAAACATCACCAAACCGTCGTTTACCGGAGTCCCCTCAGCATAAACCGCTCTTTTGCGTACAAGGGAATACGCCGCCCTATTTTACACAGGCAAACATGAGCTGTTTTACGCTCCGCAGCAGACAAACCGCCTGCCACGTCAAAAGCTGCACTTCGTACGGGATTCGAGGCACGTCTCCACGTCTAATTGCACAGGACGGTGACAGTTTCTCTTAAGACACGTCTCTGCGACGGGTGCACAGAAGGCCTGCAGACCTTCGAAACACGCCTCCGCATTTAATGCATAAGGTGATGGCAAATCTCTGCAAGAGATTTGGTTATATCTTCAAAAGCCTTAATTCCGGCTAAGGCGTCCACATCAGCACGGT